>JAXQQM020077322.1:0-141987 GCA_034641835.2 Pinus albicaulis | reverse complement strand
TGTGATTCCTCCTAAAACTTCAGAGGAGTCTGAGCTTGTTTAACCCATGCATCTGAACTGAAGTATCACTAATAGCCCTTTCTTGCGACCAAAGCTTTGATACCATGTTGAGAATTGGGAGGGATTAAGGTTAATACAAATTCTCTTCTTGATAATTACTTGTGAGCTTTCTTGTGTTGCTTATATATTCTCTTAGTAAATATTTCATCAAGTCAATTATCAAAATGCACAAGACACGAATGTTAGGTAGGAAAAGCACTTTTATTGTGCGAAGGTAAATCACAAATTTACCTTCCCTACTTTACACTTCAGAATTCATCATAACCCTTATGCTTGTATCTTAGTCCTGATGATGTCACATTCTATCACAATAATGTCATTGTACAGCACCCCAAAACAGATCCGCACCTTATTGTATATATATCAAATTGCTGTAGTATATCAACACTTCTTTAACCCTGATATGAATGCCAAATTTGCCTTTAAATTTGAATCTATACTAGTCTGAAGTTTCATTTGTTGATCTATGTTGTCAAGTCCGAAAAATTCTATCCTTCTATCCGCATTTGGGTACTCTCTGAAATCTGTAACATTCTCTCTTTATATCCACATTTGAATACACTCTGAAATCCGCAGTTTTATTTTAAGAACAATCTGCAATTTCCTTATCATCCACTTTCAAATTGTATCAGGCTGTGATACAATTATGAAATTCACGTTGTATTGGATCATGGTGTATTTGGTGTATCACGTTGTGTCTGAAATTCCTTTTGTATTGGATCTGCACATGCTTCCTGTAATAGATCCAAAAACTCTTCCTGTGATTTTTGGTTCACACTTGTCATCAAATTTGAGAGTAATACACTTTTTTTTAACTGTCTCACTATTATCCTTATTAAAAAAGGTATATATATTGGTGATGACTCAGCTTTTTGGCCAACCAATATGTATTCTTATAGACCGACTTTAATAACTTATAATAGCTTCTTCTTCCATCATTTGAGAGAGGTCAGTTTGAGGAGATTTTCTTCCATAAACTTCTTGGATGTAATACACGGCTTTGAAAAGATCTAGACCATATAGATTCCTTCATATATATATACATGACACATAATTATATTCTATTCCTAGGAGACCCAAACATAGTAGACATCCAGAAGAAGTCTATCTACATAAAAATATTTCTCATGAAACCCATGAAGCAAGTACACCAAAATATGTTTTATTATCTTTGACTTCTTCTTTACATATATACATAATTACATAGTTAACATGAAGACCGACCTAGTTACACTTTTCAACACAGAGATGAATGGATAGATATTATTAACAAGATGGGAAAGGGAGACATATCTCAACTATCATTATCTGTAATCATTGAATTATGCCTTCATCTTTCGAGAGGAAATTCAAGAATCGGGAAAAATGCAAGAGCTCCTATTCTCTCTAGAGTGAATAAATTTGCAACTGGAAGAGTATGTAGGGCATAAATTGGAAATATTCTTAATGAATTTAAAATAGATATCTTAGGGAGTCTTGGTGAACAAATAGAATCCCTGAAATTACAAAACAAGCAAAAAGCTGAAACTGGTGCCTTAACTATTTTCTGTCCTAAATGCAGAAATAAACATGC
Organism: Pinus albicaulis; assembly: GCA_034641835.2. NCBI lineage: Eukaryota > Viridiplantae > Streptophyta > Pinopsida > Pinales > Pinaceae > Pinus > Pinus albicaulis. The sequence continues at coordinate 140,354 of JAXQQM020077322.1, read as the reverse complement.
CTTAAGAGAATGTCCTCTTGATTTAAAAGTCATAGAGACCTGTGTTATTTGTGCAAAAGACCATGAAACAAAAATATGTCCCTCTATAGCAGGTCTTAAGGCAATTTTCCAAGAAGTAGTGGCTCCACATTCCGTAGAACCTCTTTGTTTTGTCTCTAGAAGACCATGGCAAGGGCCACAAACACAAGGTTTTAACAATCAAATGTATACTCAAACCCCACCAAACAATTGGAATTGATCAATGCCATGGTAGCAACCTTGGTACCAACCTCAACCTTGGACACAACGAATGCAAAATCCTTATGTCTAATACTCTCAATATCACCAATATCTACAATCCTATCCAAACTATCCTCCCCAACATTTTCCACAACATAATCAACAACCTCAATTCAAAAATCATAACCCACAGCTTTCATTACCATCTCCACAAAGGCCAAATCAACTACCTCCCCAGCCATTACCAAACCCAAACAAAAAAAATGCTCAATCTGGTTATAACATAGAAGGATAGAATTTTCCAACTTATATGATTACTCCACTAGATATTAATAATGTTCAACTTAGATCTGGTGGGATATTAGAAAGGAAAAATCCCTCTGTTGTTATAAAGGAAAAACATGATCTTGATGAAGAAATTTCTCTACAACAAAATAAAAATTTTGGAGAAGGGACATCCCTTCAACAAAATCAAAATTCTCAAAATAAAAAACAAGAAAATCCAATAAATTTAATTCCTATCATAGATCAACCTTCAGTATCTATTTATAACCCTCATTTCCCTGAAATATTACAAATTGATAGAGAGGTAGAAGAACAAATTATTTTTCCTAACTAATGATTTTAACACTGTTATCAATGAAATAGGTAACCGCATAGTTACCTACTTTTTTTTGGTAGCATAAAAAGCACTCGATTTTGAAAAGTGATGATGCAGAATCACCTTCTTCTTTTTTTGAGCACATTTTTGACACTCTAATATTTTTATTTATGAAGTATGAATATTTGTTTTAAAATGTTAGTGATTTTCATGCTAATTTTGAAATGTATTGATGCAGCATCAACTTTTTTTTTTTAGCGGTGATTTTCATGCTAATTTTGAAACGTATTGATGCAGCATCAACATTTTTTTTTAGAGTGGTGATTTTCATGTTGGTAATAAAACACAAAACTTAGATAAAATATATATATATATATATATATAAATAATAAAAAAAACCAATAAAAATGTAAAAAAAAACAAAATTAACTCATAAAAATAAAAAATTTAAACAAAAATAAATTTTAAAAAAATATATATATATTCGAAAATTATCAAAAGAAATGACAAAATTTGAAAAAAAAACACATAATTTAAAGAAAAAAATAAAAATAAAAACATCAAAAACATTTTTTTCTAATTTATTAAAAAAAACCATATAATTAAAAAAAAAATAGAAAATTTAAAAATAATTTAAATTACAAAATTAAAATTTAGATAAAAAAAATAAAACACAAAAAAGAAAAAATAAATTAAAAAAATGAAATTAAAAAAATAATAAGAAGAAGAAAACAAAAATACAAATTTTAAAATTAACAAAAAACAACAAATTAAAAAAAAAAAAACAAAATTTAAAGTTGAAAAAGAAAATTAAAATAAAAGAATTAAAATAAAAAAAAACTATCATTAAAAAATAAAAAAATGGAAAAAACAACCTGCAAATAATTAAAAAACAAATATCCATAAATTTACTGTTTTTTTTTTAAATGAAACAATCTATAAATTTTAAAAATGAAAAACTAAGTAAACTAAAAGATTAAAAAAAAAAAAAAAAATTAAAATCTAATAAATTTAATAAATAAATTTAAAATTTTAAAAAATAAATAATCTAAAATATTAAATTTAAAAACAAAATTTAAAAAAACAAAAAAACAAAAAAAAAAAAACTTAAAATAAAAAAATTGAATTAAAAAAATAATTTTAAATTTTTTGAATTTAAAAAAAAAAAATCAAATTAAAAAAAAAAAAAAATATTATATATATATATATATATATATATATATATATATATATATATATATATATATATATATATATATATATATATATATTTTGATCGTGGTGGCGTCGCTAATCGGCCTCCCGCCCAGGTGGCGGCAGAGGCCGGCCGCTGGGTGGGCGGGGAGGCTACATGCAGCCTCCCCGCTCACCTACCAGCCTGCCTTCACCGCCACCTGGGCGGGAGGCCGATTCCGGGAATCGCCCTCTCGCGGCGGGAGGCCGATTCCCAGAATTGGCCTCTCACCGTCGGAGGGCAATTCTTGGAATCGGCCTCTTGCCCAACGGCTGGCCTCCACCACCACCTGGGCGCGAGGCTGATTGGCGGCGTCACCACGATCAAAAAATTCTTCTTCTTTTTTTTTTAAAATTTTTTATATATATTTTTTTTTAATTTGAATTTTTTATTTATTTTTAATTCAAAAAATTTTAAATTTTTTTTTTTTAATTTAATTTATATACTTGAAATTTAATTTGCATTAATTTTTTTCGTTTTTCTTTTTTTTTTAATTTTATTCATTTGTTTTGTTTTTAATTTTTTTTTTCTAAATTTTGTTAATAATTTTTATTAAATTTTGTATTTTTTATTTATTTAATTGATTTTTTCTTTTTAATTTTTTTATAATTTTTTATTATTATTAAATTTTAGGTTTAGCTTTTTCATTTAATTTTTTAAAATTTTGTAAATTTTGTATTTTTTTTTATTTTTAATTTTTTTTATTATTTTTTAAAGTACATAAAATTTTTATATTTTTTTATTTCAATTAAAATTGTGTATTTAAAATTAGAATTTTTTTTTTTAATTAAACGTAATATTTTCAAATTAATTTCTTTTTTATTTTAATTTTTATTTAATATATTTTATTTAATTTTTTTTTTTCAATTTTTCAATTTTAATTGATTTTAAAGTTTTTAACTTTTTATTTTAACAATGTTTTTTTTTTCTTCTTTATATTTAAAATTTATTTCTCATTTAAAAGTTTATTTGTTTATTCATTTATTTATTAAAATTTAATATATTTTTTAAAATTTAATTTGTTATTTTAATATTAACATTTTTTTTTAATTTAATAAAAGCTAATATATATATTTTTACTTTAATTTCATATATATATATATATATATATATATATATATATATATATATATATATATATATATATATATATATATATATATTATTTTTTATAATTTAAATTTAATTTATTTTTTAAAATCTATTTGTTTTTTTAATATATATTTTTTTAAATTTAATATTTTTATTGTATTTCATTTTTTATTTTTAATTATTTTTTCATTTTTTTACTTTTAATTTCAATAATGTTTTTTTTTCATTTTTATTTTAAAGTTTTAAATTTATTAAAATTTAATATATTTCTTTAAATTTAATTTTTTATTTTAAAATTTAAATTTAAATTTTTTTAATTTAATAAACATTTTCTTTTTCTTTTTTAAATTTAATTTCTATATTTTATTTTTTTATAAATTCTTTCTTTTTTAAACTTGTTTTTCTTTTTAATTTAATATTTTTATTTTGTTTTTATTTTTATTTTTTTATCTCTATATATTTTGAAATTTTAATCTTTAAATTTTTTTTATTTTTTATTTTTTTCTTAAATTTTAGGTTTTTTTTAATGTTTGAATTACAATTTTTATTTTGTTTTTGTTTTTATTTTTATTTTCCTATATATTTTTAAATTTTAAGCTTTAAAATGTTTTTTATTTTTTAAATTAATTTTTTTTCTTAAATTTTAGGTTTTTTTTAATGTTTTAATTTTAAAAATTAAAAAATGTTATTTCTATTTTTTAAAATGACAAAAATATGACACAATTTTTCTTTTTTGTTATTCCAGCATCAACTGGTTTTGTTTTGAGGGTGTTTTTTCAATCCTTTTTTCAAGAAACAAATTTTTTTTTAGCATAATTTGATAAAATGTTGAAATTTGAACTAAAAGGAAAACCAAGTGCTTTTTGGAATACACTTTTTTTGTTTTGGGGGTGTTTTTTCATGTTTTTTGAGTCTTTTTACGCTAGAGTTCCCGTTTTGAGGTCAGGTTACCTATTTCATCGGTAACACGGTTTTTTCTAGATGAATTGGAAAATGTCTATATCAAAATCCATTTGTTAGAGGCCATTAAATAGATTCATATCCTTTATAAACCAATAAGAGATTTGAGCATAAAAAAATCAATAAGAAAAACAAAAGAAATAAAAAGGATTCAGTTTGTAGGAAATATAGCAGACATTATGATGGAAAAATAGTCATATAATAATATTTGGATCGAGGAAGTCCAGTTCTAAAAACACACATAAATGGTATTGAGATTCAAAATAAATTGGTTGAATTAGGAGAAGCCATGAACATCATGAGCAAACAAACCATGGAACAACTTAGGCTTCCAAATCTTCAGTACACACTAACATTACTGCAATTAGCAGACAGATCAGTAATCAAGCTAGATGGTGTATTAGAAGACATTTATGTGTCCTTTGACTCATGGGAATATACAGTTGACTTTATGATCTTAACTCCTAATAACAAACTAGGGGGACATCCATTGATATTGGGAAGACCTTGGTTAGCTACAGTTGATGCTTTAATTAGTTGTAGATCTAGTGATATGTTTATTTTTTATAGTAATTCAACAAATAAATTCACCCTATATCCTCCAAGAAAAATAATTACAGAAATAGAAAATGAAGAATGGATGGATGATGAAAATGATGTACAACTTCTCTTTACTATTTCTCATATTAGTGAAGAAAGTCAAATTGTAAATTCAATAGAAAATTTTGAAACATCTTCACAATGTGAAGATGATAATAACTTTCAAGAACAATGTAATATTGAATGTTTGTAATCCAGACATATATCTTTATATTCTATGGAATACTTTGGTTACTCTATAGTTGAAATATTTCCAGGAAAATCTTTAAACATAAACAAAAACTTTGAGAAATTCCAACAAGAAGAGTTAATCAAAACATTGAAAAAACATTCTTCTACATATGCATGGGAGTACACTGACATGAAGTGAATTAATCTTGAGACTTGTATACATCATATCTATATTGAGGAAAACTCTAGGCTTATCACACAACCTCAAAGAAGGATGAATCCAAATCTTAGGGAAATTGTGAAATAAGAATTCCAAAAATTATTGAATGTAAACTTCATTTATCTAATTTCAAACAGTTAGTGGGTTTCTCCCTTGGTGATGTCCCTAAAAAGAATGGTATATGGAGGGTAGGAATTTATTATCAAGAATTTAATTAGGCTACTCTAAAAGATCATTTTCCATTTCCTTTCATAGATCAAGATTTTGATACATTAGTAGGGAAGAAATATTTCTCATTCTTAGACGATTTTAGTGGTTACAATCAAATTCAAATAGCACCTGAATACCAAGAAAAAACCACATTCACATGTCCATGGGGAACCTATGCTTACCGAGTACTACCTTTTGGATTGTGCAATGCACCTGCAACATTCCACAGAGTAGTATTAGGAATTTTATATGATTTAATACATGATTGTGTGGAAGTGTATATGGATGATTTTACAGTTTATGGAAATTATTTTGAATAGGCTCTTGAAAATTTGTAAAAATTTCTTAAAATATGTAAATAGGAAAATATTTCATTAAATCAGATTGGTACTTGATTTATCAGAAGTCCAAAAGCATAGAATGGAGAAACTCAATGAGCTTGACGAGATCAGGCAAGATGTAGTTCAAGAGACCAACCTAGTTTAGCAAAAATGGTGTAGATGGCATGAAGAATACATAAAAGAAATAAAATTTCAAGCAGGTGATTGGGCACTGCTGTTCGATTCAAATTTCAAATACTTCCAAGGAAAATTTTAGACTCATTATCTTGAGCCTTATGAGATTGAAAAAGTCCTTGACAATGGGGCAGTCGGGATAAGGACAATTGATGAAGAAAAGGTACATCTTCTTGTGAATGGACATCAACTAAAGATCTATCATAAACCAATTACAAATGAGGAAGTTATTAAAAAAATTCAAGACAATGATGATATGAAGTTGGTGAAGAAGAATCCTTCTTCTTCCCCAACTTAGTTTGCTTTTTACTTTTCATATCTAAAAAAAAGAGAAAAAATAATAATTATATAAGTATGAAAACCAATTAATTATTGGAATCCTTATATAGAAAATACAAGGTGAAAATCAATGCTAATTTCTGATATCTTAAATTTTCTCCCATTCTAGAAACCCCAAATTCCTTGTCCCATTTCTTTTTTAGAAGCAATGAAGGAGTAGCTAAAAAATTGCTACATTTTTGCAGCTCTCAAAATAATTTGCAGTTTTCATCACATTCTTCAGCTCTTATACACTTTTGCAGCCTATTTTAAGCAGTACATATTGAACAAAAGCAAGTGAAGAATCCAATTGAAGATCTTGCTGAAAATATACCCGAGGAATCAAGATAGAAATAAGAACAAAAAAGATTAATTCTAAGGTATGTTACAAAATTTGTTTAAATAATAAGGTTCAAAACCATTAGTGTATATAATTTAGATTATCATATGTTGCCACCTCAAATTGTCATCATTAAAATTTATTGTATTCAGTTCACACCACCAATCCATAATTTTCCACTTCATTTGTATCATATCCCTTAATGGTCAAGACCGGTTTCTTTCATTAATGTTTAGCTGTCCTATCTCATACCCTAACCCGCTTACTCATGTTCCTAAACCCTCACCTGATTACTTATATACCGACACATCTCTACAATATCCTTTTAACATTCTCAACTCAAAGCCAAACCCTCAATCCACTTGGCCGAAGAGGAACAATTTTGAAGGTGAAAAATCCTTACAACAGAGACATGGGTCTAATAGTAAGAACTGATCATGTGGGAGGAAAATTCATGGAAGTTTATCCATAGATGAAGGAAATGCTACATAAGGTACGATGGCTCCATTTCATAGAGAATTTTGATGGGTTCCACAAAGAAGTCACCAAATCCTTCGCAAGATAATTTGAAGAGGCGGAGGTAGAAATTGGGGACATAAAGTTTTCAGTGACACAGTCCTTGATAGCAGAAGCCACAGAACTTCCAAAAACCGGTGAAATATGGTTCAAGAATAGGGAAAATCATGGAGAAGAATGGAATAATTTTTTCTGAAAAATCCAGGTATGGACACTACTATTTTTCAGAAGGGAATTCCCAGTACGGAACTCAAAAAAAAATGGAGGAACATGTTGTTAATTATTCAAAAATTTGTTAGTTGTGAGGGTTGATTTGGTTGTATGTTTTTCTACCATGCCAGACTATTAATTAATTTCATAGAGGACGGAGAAATAAACCTCCCATACTTCCTATTTAACAGCTTAAAGAAAATTTCAAGAAATGTGAAAAAAAAGAATCCAATCCATATAGTACATTGAAAATCCATGCTTATAACCAAGATATAACCATATTATTAACCATTAATACACTCTTAAATAAAATTTTGAAGACACTCTTGCAGCACCTTGTGAATACACTCTTGAAGCTTTGTGAAAACATATCTTGGAGTTGACATTTTGAAGGCACCCTTGGAGACATGATGCTTTGTTAAAGCCCTCATGGAGTAACCTTGGAGATATTTTTTTCGGTGACATGAAGAGAAGTGGTGATTCCTTCTGAGAAGACAAGGTATTCAATGATGAATTAATTTGGATGAGGTACTGTTGAAGATATACAAGGCTCGTTGAAGAATATATTGGAAGTTGTGAACAAACATCAAAATTATCTCGACGAATTGAAGTTGAGGGTTGGATCCTTAGAGGTTGGAGCATCACCGAGACAAGTTTGGTGCCATGGAAGATAGGTTTGGATCCCTAGAGGATAGGAGTCCTCAAGAAACTATGTTGGAGCCCTAGAGGTTGGTGCCTCAAAGTGGCAAGGTCGGATCCTTGGGAAGTCCAATCTTGTGCTTGGAAAAATGTAGGTTGGAGCCTGGGAGATTGTATATTGGATTATTGTATTCGATTTATTTTAAATAAGAGATTAATAAAATAATTTATTCTTATTTTTCATTTTTTGTTCTAATTATAAGTAGTCTAACTGGTAAAAATAACAATTAAAAAGAAATATTGATTCCACCCCCCCCCCCCCTCCCGCCCCCCTTGGTATTTCCAATAATTGGATTCAGAACTAGTACCTTCACTCATAATCCTAACAAACTGAAGCTTGATAATTATAACACAAATGGAAAATCCAAGGAAGAAATCCTCCAATCATTCTAAATATGTCTCTTCCTCAACCGTGAAAACTGAAGACAATCAAATTGGGAAAATTCCATTATTCAATGGAAGCTTTGATATATGGAATATGAGAATGAGGAACTTATTAATGGATCAAAGCGTTGAATCATGGGAATCAATGATTACTAAAAAAATGATGGAAGAAGAATCCAAGGAATATAATACAAGAGCGATGAAAGTGACTAGGCTACTAGATCCTATAAAGGCCAAAGTGGAGAAATGTTCATTGTCAAAAGTTATGTGGGACAAAATTCAAGAGGAACATTGACCATGACTACTATTCAATAAAATGATGGAAATCAAGAAGGAAATCCAGAACCCATTAAGAAAGTTGAAAACAAGAGTGAAGACATAAAGGCTAAGGAAGACCTAGAAGATGAAGAAAATAAATTTGACTTCGAAGAATATCTCATGACAAAGCTTATAGCTTCCCTAGAACATCTAAGTAGTTTGAAAAAGGAGAATGATGAGCTTAAGAATAAATCACAAGATGCTTACCATAGACTTGACAATACTAGGAAGGAATTTGACTTATTAAGCTTCACGTGCAAGAAAGAGATAAGGAGCTCATCAAGCTAAAGGAGGATTTTCATCAAAACGAGAAAATATGTCATGAAGAAGTCATATCCATGAAAAATCAATTGGATAAAGCGAAGAAAAAGGAAGATAATTTTTCAAGCCACCTTGAACAAAGACAAAAGCACTTGAAAAAACTTGAAACAGAAATTGGTCAATACAAGGAAGAGGTCTCCTCCCTTAGATATCAACTAGAAGAAGAAAATAAACAAGCACAAAGAGTTGAGAAGGCGATGGAAGATTTGGAACTCATAGAAGGACAAGTTGATGAAACATAAAATGAAAGAAACACCATGACATGCTAACTAGAAGAAAAGGATGATGACATCAGCAAATAAAGATCAGAAATCACCTCACTTAAGGCATAATCATGTGAAGCAACCAATATGAAGAAAGAAATTGAGATTAGTATTCAAATAAGGATGGATAATGCAAGAAAATGAAAGAAGAATTTGATATTCTTAAAAAGGAATTCGATCATATGAACAAGAGCCTAAAGAGCTCTAAAACCCTAGATGACATTCTAAGTCATCAAATATCTCCTCTTGATAAATCAGGTTTTTATTATGCAGGTGAACCTTCAAAGAAGAATGATGCAATCCCTAATGATGCAAACAACAAGGACGTGGAGAAGCTTGGAATATTTATGCCCCTAGTTCCAAAAAAATGAAGGATAAGAGTGAAGATGAAATTGGAAGAAGCACCACTCCAAGAAGATCTTCTTATGTCATAAATGATGCAAGAGGAAATGGATATCAAAATCAAAATCACAGTCATCAAATTCCATGTAAAGTTGTGGTCGGGATCTTGGTACTGAGTTAAGATTACTGTAGAGTGCGAGAAGCGTAAGATTAGTGCAGTTGACCATACTGGAGGGAATCTCTCATGTCATTCTATTAATGGAAAGTGACAATTTTTCTAAGGATGGAAGGGATCCAAGCCCGGGTGGTATGCTTGTAGTCAGTTGGCTTTTTTAGAGTTCCAGTGTAACCAAAAAATTTCATCGAGAAAGATTATGTGAAATACTTCTAGATAAATTGTTTTTATGGAGCGAAAACACTTCTAGTTGAGAAATTTCACCAAATTCATCTAGAATGGAACCTTTTATGTTTTTTTTATACACAACGATCTCAAGAAGTTTTCTGTAGGAGCTGAGAGTGGAAGGAATGGAGCCCATTAAGGCATTATTAAATAAACTCACATATTGTAGGCTTAAGAGGCACCCTAGTTCAGGAGGTATGGAGCCTTCAAGGATATTATTAGAACGATCTAAGAACTGTAAGTCACTTCACTTTCCAAACAAAGGAGGTATGATTCCCATTGTATAATTATCATTAACAACAAAATTGTTCAATTTAACTAAATTTCCAATGTTGTGGGGGATTCTTCCTGTAAGAAAATTGAATGAAAAACTTACATTTGTTAAAATGGCGTAGTTACATATTCTGTCAGGAATACTTCCCACAAATAAATTGGTAGCAAGGTCCAGAGTCTTGAGATGATGGAGTGCACCGAAGCTACTAGGAATGATAGCCATCTGAATTAAGAATGCATTACAAAGATGTTGACTTGTTGCGCACCTACTTACTTTCTTCACCCACCTGTTAGATTTCACTACATATCCTCTATTCCATACTTCACTTAACCCACTTAGGAATCCACAAATTTATTGTGCGAGTGTTGGATCAGATGAACGAATGGATGGAGGTGCGACAACAAACAATAGGAGGTTGGATTTTAGGTAGGTTGGATTTACAAAACCGTGACGCGATAACATCATGTGAAAGTGATGCCCTAGATTTGTTGGCCCGATAAGCTTATTGAGATGATGTTGTTGAGACAATCACAGGAAACACCGAACCAGTTACAGTGTTGATGTTCAACAAAATTTACGTTGTCGTTGTCCCAGTCAACTAAAACATTAAAGGAATCAATGGCAATTTATTTCTTGAAAGCCATCAAAGCTTAAACATTAGTAGAGTGATATATGTTTGTATCCATAGCAATATTATGTATTGGAAATTTTGGTAGAATAACAATGAGCAAGAAAACATGAAAACAAAGCTGCAAATCAGAGAATCAAACTGAAAAGTCTAAGTAAAACATTAATTATACTTTTTCCATTTTGTATGGATAAAAACCTAAGTAGATCTCATTGAAGGAGCTGCTACAAATTTTGGGTCCTAGTATATACTTGTTTCGTACTCGTGAATCCATATCACACAATCTAATAGAAATTCCCTCCATAAGATCTATTTTTATCACTGAAAATTAATGCCCTGCATAAGATATATTCTTATCACTGAAAATTAATGCCCTGCATAAGATATATTCTTATCACTAAAAATTAATGTTAAAAAACCCAGAGAAAGCTTCTCCCAAGATGAGATGTTTCCTCCAAAATGCGAGCATTTTCTTCCTCATATGGGTTTCAAGAAGGTGGTAGTTAATAGTTAACTATTATTAACTATTAATTTGATGGTTGACTATTGTTCAATCATTTAACATTAAATCTGAAGGTGGAAATTAGTGCGAGGTGGCACCTAAGGGATTTTTTCTTATAGGGAACACCTTACAACGTAAATATAAACATAAAAATAAAATACGTTTATAAAAATAAAATAATAATAATAAAAATGGATAATGGTATTATATATGGTATTGAGAACCTATCATATTAACTCATGGTATTCATGTGGAATATAGCCTAGGGAAATTAAACCATCCTAGATCCATCTTAATTCTTGATCTACCAAGTGATAAATTAAAGGGATCAAATCTCTTGATATGGAAACATATTTTATAGTAAAAAGAGATTTGGTCCCTCTTGGTGCTTTATAGATTTGGAGCTAAGATGGATTTTTCTACATTTTAATTAATTATCTCATTAAATTATTGACAAGTTAATAATCTACATACTAAAGTAGGGTTGTATTTTTATGACTAAGATATTTGTTACATTTTTTTTTAAGAATATTTATGTTTAACCCATTAATTATTTCTATGAATAAAAAGAGCTACTGGGTAGTGTAGTCCCTGCCATTTGAGTGGATGTTAATTTCTTAGACAATTTCAAATTGATATGTGAAGTGGAAAATTTAATTCCGTACTAGCATAAACTTTTGGTGGGTATGTATATTTATTTCTCTCTTGAACTTATTCAATTTTCCATGAAAATACTTGCTTAAATTATGGTTTTAAATAAGTGATGGTAAATAGGTTATGTTTAATTTAGTTGGTTTTCATATGGATCTCATTGAAAATGTTTTCATAAATATTCAGATAACAGTGAGGGCCTAAATATGAGAAGGTAAATATAACTATGAGAGTGTAGTTTGGTTAAATCAGCCTTGTGAGGGCAGAGAGAGAGAGAGAGAGAGAGACTAGAGAGGTAGGAGAGAGAGGAAGAGAGAGAGAGGATGGGAGAGATATGGCGCCGGAGGGGCTGATAGAGGTAGGAAAGAAAAAAGACATAGAGAGAGAGAGGTGGAGAGAGAGAGAGAGAGGAAGTGAAAAGGAGAGGAGAGATAGGGAGAGAAGGGGAAGAGAGGTTCGCACGTCGAGAGATTTGATCCGTCTTGGCGATTGATAAATTAAAGGTTAAGATAGATCTAGGTTGGTTTAGATAAAAAAATTGTACTACACATATAACATTAAAGTATATAACATATAAATAGTAGTTATAAATTAAGATCTATTTTACGATAAAAATTAACATAAATATTGGCTAACCATATTTTAATTTAATTAATAAGCACATAAAAATGTTGTTTATAATATAACAAGATTCTTAACCATGGATATTCATCCCCATTTTACCATTGATATTATTAACTTGTAAATAAGATTTCTTATAATACCATTGGCCAACATCATGACTTATTAATGCCACATGCCAAAAAACCATAACTCATTTCACAATCAAAATATTTTATTTTAATTTAATTTTATAACTTTTTTTTTTCCAAAGGGGTGGTTAGGAAATTTTTATTCAAAAGAAAATATGGTTTTTATACCATAACCCTTACTTATGTTTTCCAACTCCACTTTAATTCTACTTTCATATGTCCAAAACACAAGAATCCTATGCTTATGACATTTTTTTCCTACAATTATGAATAAATTCTTATTATATACTCTGTAGTAAACTCCTAGATAGAGATAGAAGTTACATAACATCACAAACTAAATTAATAGATAAGAAAATGTAAAATAAACTAGCCTTCCAAGCTAGGAACTTCTTCAAAATTGGTGCTCATTAATCAGTCTTTCTACTCCGGATCATGAAATATCTTCCTATTTTTCCTTGTTGTGTCTTCATTGACTTCGACTTATACTAGTGCTAATTGAAATCTTGTGAGAAAAATGTCTTTCATTTCTGCCAATTTGCAATGAATGACTACCATTTCAGTTGTGAATTAAGTCTGTAGACATGAAATTTTGATCTGCATCAATTCAAGATTGGAATTGGTCAATACTTGGAGGTATTTCTAAGCTTTCTCTTCAACCTCATTTCTCTAGTTGAAGGAACTCAATTTCCTCAAAAACTCTTTCCATAATCTATTTGATGTCTAATTTTCAATATTATGAGAAGAGGAAGCAACATTCTCGATGGAGAGCATGCACAACCTCAACACTTGCTTATATTTTCTCACTCGAATTGCCTCTTCTTCTCTAAAACATATTCTTATGATCCAGGTAGATGTTGGTGACCACCCACCTATTCCACTTGGACCCCCATCACTGTCTCTTTCAGTGTTTCATTTTCCTTAATTGTAGCACAATTTATTATTTTTGGCATTTTTTCGGGTCCTGGACTTCTAGAGTCGTTTTGAGGCCCTAAATGACATTTTTTGGGAAAACTAGGGCAAACGTGAGTGTTTGATTGATTTTTTCCACTCTAAATTTGCAGTCCTTGGATAGATATTTCTAATGAGGTATTTTTCACGTCAAAAGGGGATCGAATTCCAAAGCTACAACCCCGAAAATTTGATATACCAATTTACCCAAACGGGGACCATATTTTTGGCACTTCATATCCTAGAGTTAGGTTTTTGGATGTTTATGGTTTTGCATTGTTTCTCAATAATAAATAGTCCTTCGACCCTCATTGCAACACATTTCAGAGGCATGTAGTTTCCACATCTCTTCTCATAGATAAACTATCATCACTTGAGCTAGTTTATTTCCATTCTATTTGTAAGCTTATTTCAGTATTTGATATTAATGAAATGAAGTGTTATTTATATTGCATATATATATTTATGGTTATATATATAATTTGTTTCATTCATGTTTAATTTCGGATCATTGGTATTAGAATGGTCTACTCTTTCTTGGTTTTTATTTGCATGTCCCCAATGAGGTCAAGATATAAGGAGTTCAGGATCGAAATGGTCAAACCTTTGCAATACCAAACTCGCAAACCCATATGACCTCACATGGAGGAAGAGAAGAAATACGAGGAGGTAGTATATACTTTCAAAATATTACTCAAAGAAGCCCTCGTGTGATAGAGGAATGTGATGACGGAAAACTTTGCCCAGATCCTTTTGCAGCTATCCAAAGGTGACACATCTCCTTCTAGCAGCCACTCTGGAAGTGCCACACCCTTCAAGGTACAAGTTAACTTTGAAATCCCCATAATTGAAGGTTAGATATATATGAACATCGTAGATAAATGGTTAAATCGAGTAGAAGGATATTTTCTACTAATGGTTTTTCCAACCGGGAAAAGATTACTTTTTCACTTTTGAAAGTCGCCCCCCACATCAAGGACTGGTGGGAAACCTATTATGAGAATAAATATGAAAGTACACCCTGACTATTTTCAGTCGCACCCACTTGGAATTTGTTCTAGGATGCCATCAAGGATCTGTACTACCCCGTGGGAGCTACGAGGATAAATACATAAAGTGGAACACACTGTGGCAGGGAAGGGACCAAGACATTCTTGATTTTACCAATGTTTTTCATACCCTTCGCACGAAGTTGGGTATCAAGGATTCTGAGCCGAATTTTATACTCATGTACCAGAAATGTCTACACAGGTACATCCAAGATGAGATGGAATTCCTAGACATCTCCTCACTCAACACAACGTACCGATACACTGTCAATATTGAGTATAAATTTAAACATAAAAAGCAAGATTTTGGATCTGCAAATCCGAAGCAAGGGAATGGCACCCCCAAAAGACATAACAAAGGACAAAGCAAAGGTGGGGAAACCCAAGATAACCTATCGAAGTCACAATCAAAGAATAACACCACGAAGATGAAGAAGGACATGGGAAAGTGGTGTGAGTTCCATAATATCTCCACTCACAACACAAGTGAGTGTCGAGTCAAGCAGCCACTAGTGGCTAAGCTAAAGGATTTCGATTCAGATGCATATTCCAACTCTGAGTTAGAACCTGACAATGGTAATGATGAATGGAAGTAGAGCATTGACACGAAGCCCTGTGCCATGACGACCACCACCAAGTTCTAGAAGATTGAGCCTGAATATCCATAGGAGGGGGAACACCTCTTCCACTTACAGATGTGGGTGAAGGGTTCTCTATTGTGGTTCATTATTGACAGCGGGTGCCAAAAGAACCTCATTTCAGTGGAGTTCATCAAGAGTTTGGGCCTATCGACTACAAAAAATCCACAACCATACACCATTAGTTGGCTTCACCAAGGGAGATAACTTCAGGTTAGCCAACAGTGTCATCTTGCCTATAGCATCAAGCCCTTCACAAATCAGGTATTGTGTGAATTTTCTCATCTTTAATTTTGTGATGTATTATTAGGAGAACCTTACTCATGGAAGTGACATGCTGTATGAGTCTAGACTTTGCTCTATTATGATTTATCTGGGTTATAATTTATACAGAATACCAGAGGTAACCCCAACTTCCTCCATCTCTTTGATCTTTGGTAAGAAATGTAGTAAGATCGTCTCCTAGACTGGGAATTATTTTTTCTTTCTAATTCACTCTCAAATTTATTTGAATATTACAGCGACATCCATGGACTCCTGTAAAGGTTCCTCCATCCAGCATAATCAAGTGGATACAGTCATGGAAGAATATAGGGACATACTCTCCTCGCCCACTTGGGTACCCTTACATTCTTAGGTCAAGCATTCGATCGATATGACTCATAGAGCACCTCTACCCAATGGGTCGATATATCACCACTCCATTATGGAAAATGAAGAGATCAAGCAGTAAATCGAGGAATTTCTAAAAAAATGTCACATATAACCAAGTTCCTCACCTTCTGGGAGCACGATTTTACTTGTACAGAAAAAGTATGGGACCTTGAGGCTTTGGATTGATTATCGGGCACTAATCGATCTTACTTCTGATGCTAAATAAAGAGGGTCTTCAATTTTCAATTCAAGACTGAACAATTTAATCATCAATTTGACAAGTTCAAGTTCATAGTGTGAGGTATATAGTTCCTTTAACTTCTTTAAGGCGTCAAAATAATTTTAGAATGGTGAAATATTGCGACTCACCTCTTCATATAGAGATGCAAAAATCAAGTCATAGGCCTTGCTGTTCTTGTTTTCCCAAATGGAAATCTCCTTATTTGAAGTGCGATTTACAGGTGCATTATCTCCTTATCCTTCACAAACTTCTCTCCACAACTCATTAAAAATTAATTTTGTAGAGAGACACTCTTCGGTGGAAGGAGGCATCGAATCATTGAACCATAAAACATAAATTCAAAGCTAAATGAAGTGTGAAGAGGGTCAAGTCATATGGGTAGAGGTGCGGTGGAGCTGTGGGACTGAATTATTTTTGAAGGGGAGTTTTGTGGTTTATGCAGGTTAGGTGGAGATATTAATGCCAATAGGACATGAAACAAGGCGGTATTATACCCAATGGTATCACAACCCATGAATACAACACCAACAGTGCAGGTGGAACACAACAAAGGGACGTTGCACATAGCGTTCAGGCGAAGTTACATTACGGTGGGTCGCGGTGGCATACTGCAACAGGACTGGACTGAAGACCAAGCATGCAATAGGTGTCATGATGATATGAAAAAGTCAGCGGGATGAACAGAGATTCGGATTGCAGCACGGTGGGGTGACATGGTAGTGCAAGCCAAGGGCTACACGGTGAGATAATGAGTTGAGTAGGGCATGTAGGAGCTCCACGATGATGACGATGTTTGGGAAGAAACAAGCAGGGGCTACATCGTAGTATTTTTGAAGTTCATGACTAGTGCATGAGGTTAAACAACAATTGTGCAAGTGTTTCATAGGTTGCACGAATTGGATAAATTTGTCTTTTTTTGTATTATTGTACACTACTAAATTATAATTGACTGGGCAGACTAATTAAGAAGTTTCCCCTCCCATTTATCATATGTGTGTACACTTTTGAATGATATTTAATTCTGTTACATATGAAGATTAACAAATGAAAGATAAATGAAATAATTTACGTTGCATGATAACACTTAGTTAAAAATTGGTTAAGTGGTGAGTAGGCATAGTATGTGAACTCAAGTAGTGTTGAAACGAAAAATTTCAATGGTGTCGCACCCGCCTATGTGTTGGTTGGAAGACACTGCTAGTGTAGTGGCATGATAAAGAGGGAGGGAGATAGGAGAGAGAATGAGAGAAAGGAAGGAAGAGAGAGAAGAGGGGATATATATGGGGTTGGAGGAGGAAGAGAGGTAGGAAAGAACAAAGACATAGAGATATGGAGGTGGAGAGAGAGAGGAAGTGAAAAGGGAAATATGGAGAGAGAGTGAGGGAGACAGGAGAGGAGGGAGGAGAGAGGAGAGGAGAGGAGAGAGGTAGGGAGAGAAGGGGAAGAGAGAGAGAGAGGGAGACACAAAGATGGAGGGGGGAGAGAGAAGGAGAGAAGTCAAAGAGAGAGAGAGAGACATAAATATGGAGGGGAGAGATATAAGGAGAGAGGGTAGGAAGATAATGATAGAGTTGGAGGGAAGAGAGAGAGAGGGTGATGAGAGGGGAGAGACAAAGGGAGGTGGGAGAGAAATGAAGGAAGAGAGAGAGGACTCAAGAGAGATATGGAGAGAGATGGAGTTGTAGGAGGGGAGAGAGGGAGGGAAGAAGAAAGAAATAGAGGGATAAAGTTGGATAGATAAAGGAAGTGAAAAGGGAGTGATGGAGAGAGAGTGAGGGAGAGAGGAGAGTGGGAGGAAAGAGATAGAGAAGGATATATATAGGGGGGTGAGAGAGAGAAGGTGAATATATATATATAGAGGGAGGAAGAGAGATAAATATGGATAGAGAGTGTGTGTGTGTTTGGGGAGGTTAGATAGGGATATTATAAATAAGAGATGGTGATATATATAGATATATATGGTGGGGGGGGAGAGAGAAAAAGACAAAGACATAGAGAGTGAGGGATAGGTGGAGAAAGAGAGACAGATAGGGGGGAGAGTGAGTGGGGAAGAGCGAGAGAGTGGGTGAGAGAGATGGAGATAGGCACAAATATGAAGGGGGAGAGGGGGGGAATAAGAAACAGACACATAGATAAAATATAAATATTACATAACCAACCTAGATCCATCCCAACGTTGGATCTATCAAGGGTCGAGAGGGATTAACTATCTCAAGGTGAAAATATTTCCTCAAGTTTTGAACAAAAAAATAGGTTTTCACATCAAGATATTTGATCCCTCTCATCCCTTGATAGATCAATGTTAAGATGGATCTAGGCTGGTTTAGATAAAATAAAATCATACTATACATATCATATTAAAATATATAACATATAAATAGTAGTTATAAATTAATATCTATTTTACCATATAAATTAAAATAAATATGAAATAATGATATTTAAATTTAATTAATAATCACATAAAAACATAATTTACAATATAATGAAATTCTTAACCATGGATATTCACCCCCATTTTACCATGGATATTATTAACTTGTAAATAGGATTTCTTACAATAACATGGGCCAACATCATGAATTATTAATACCACATGCCAAAAAACCATAACTCATTTCAAAATCAAAATATTTTATAAATATTTTATTTCAATTTAATTTTAAAACATTTTTTCTAAAGGGACGGTTAGAAGATTTATATTCAAAAGAAAATCTGGTTTTCACACCATAACCCTTACATATTTTATCTAGCTCCACTATTTCTACTTTCAAATGTTGAAAGCACAAGAAGCCTATTCTTATGAAATTTTTTTCCTACTATTATGAATAAATGCTTATTATATACTATGTATTAAACTCCTAGATACACACAAAAGTTACATAAAATCATAGACTAACATAGAGAAGAAATTGTCAAAGAACTAGCCTTCCAATCCAAGAACTTCTTCAAAATTGGAGCTCATTAATCAATCTTGTTGCTCTAGATCTAGAAATATACTCCCTTTTTTCCTTTCTATTTTTTCATTAGCTTCGACCTCTACTAGTGCTAGTTGAAATCCTGTAACAAACATGTCTTCCATTTCTACCAATTTTCAGTGAATGACTGCCATTTCAGTCTTGAATTAGATTTGTAGACATTGAATTTTAATCTACATCAATTCAAGCCTGGAATTGGTCTACCATTGGAGGGATTTCCAAGCTTTCTCTTCAACCTCATTTCGCTAGTTGAAGGCACTCAATTTATTTTAGAACCCTTTCAATAATATACTTATATCAATACACTAATGAACATTTATGATAAAATTGTTTTATTCCATATATTAAGGTAAAATTCCATTAATACATTTCCTTATTTATAAAAATAAATAAAATTATTTTATTAAATTAATTTGATCTAAAAATAGAATAAAAATATTTTCATATCTCAATGTTGGAAATACTGAGAGGGGGGTGAATCAGTATTCCTTTCAGTTAGAGCATTAGTTAATCTTCAATTATTATCAGTGTTTGTACAATGATAGTAGCAAAAAAGAGGAACACAAATGCACATATTTTTTAAGGTGGAAACCCACTCTGAGACAAAAACCACCTAATGATTTTCTAATAATTCCTTAATATTCAACTCCAATTGAAAATAAAGCTCCAACTTCCTATAATCTAGAAAATAATTCTTCTCCATCTCCCACTGGATGGATGCTCCAACGCCCGATATTCTTTAGTAGTCAACTGAATGGATGCCCCAACACCCAATGAGATACAACTCACCCTAGCACCACCCTACCACCCTATAGAAGAATAAAAGGAGAATGGAGTCATGTACCAGGGAAAATGGTCCACTTTACAATGATATAGAATGATGCAGAAGAAGAAGATATACTAGACCATAACCCCAACTTTGACACAACCACCCAATGATGATCTTAGACATCCAAACACTGCCTCTTCAACCCTTGGCAGATAGACACTAGTACAATTTGTACAATAATGTATTTACAATGACTAAGTACAATGATACCTTTACAATGATTGCATGCAGCGCTGCCCACTTGAAGACTTCATATGATGAGCATTTTGCTGCTGTTATACACCTTGGTTGCTTCTCTTTTCATGCTACCCTCTTCTGCACCTTGCTTTTCTTTTCTGCCCTAGAAAGTCTAGTCCTTTGCAACCTTTGACAACACATGATCTAGATTTTTCCTGCCTTCTAGGAGCTCGATATTGAATCTGGTGTATATCTTTTCTTTAAGATCCTCAATATCTGATTTTCAATCCTATAGTAGTCCTCTGAGCCATCTTTCCAATGCCACAGGTTTGACCCAATTTGGATTCTTCAAGAGAGAGAGATACCCAATCTCTCACAATGCCCTAATTATGGACTGTTTCAGCAGAGTGCACTTGTACGACGTGCCTCATGTCATTGTTTCTTCATTTGGCTCTGAAATTGATAGAGAGAAAATCACAGACTGTGCAATATCTACCAAATTTTACGTAATTCCAATCCGATACTCAAAGAGAGAGTTATGATGAATTTACCAAGGTCACTTATTTGACATGAATTTGAGGAGCCTACAAAAACCCTGACTTCCACAGATCGTATCTCCAAAAATATTGTGCACCTTGATATGAAATTTTTACAGAAACTTCCTTAGGATTTAGGATTTTCCTCATCAAAATATCAGCTTCTGAACCTTCGTATAAAAAAAATTAGAGCGCAAATTCCACGATGACCTGTTTCAGATGGCGAAATCCCTTACCTAAGGAGGAAATGAAGATCACAATTTATATAAATTCTTAGGTTGAGAGGGGCTTCAACAAGTGAATGTGGGAGGGATTTTAGGAGCTTCAAAAATAGTAATTATGACTTTTCAATGACCCATGCCCCAACCCCATGGGGTTTTAGCCCACTAACTGGGGGTACAAACTTCAAACATGAGTATCTCTCAAGCCGTGAAGAATTACATGGCATGCCATATATCAACGGAAACATCTCGAAAAGTAGAAACCATCAAAAGAATTATTGACCTAGAATATATTAATTTGGTAGGTCAAAATTCCCATGCAATATTGGGTTAGCCCCTGGTGCTTCTTGGGTTGACATCAATGACAACCGTTGATCAACACTCAGCACCCCATTATTATTAATATACAAACTTTCTATTAACTTCTTAGATTTTTTTTTATATAATTAACTTCCCAAATTTAAATGATATTTATTTATGTGGTTAATCTATTTGATAACTCACCAAAAAGCATCACACCCTCATACCAAACTCAAATTAACTTACTTTTTTAAGATTTAAATGTTATAAATGAGCAAATCTTTTTTAAATTTTAACCTAAAATAAAAAATAAACAAAAAATTAAATATATGGGGTTTGAAACTATTATGAAGTTAAATTAAATAAAGTGATCATATTTTCATTGACCAAAACAATTTTCTTATGTGCAAATCAAAGTCGTGTAATTCTACCCTTTATCGAGTTCCCCCTAAAGGGTATCCCTTATATTTATGTGTATAAATATGGCAACATTGTGGACATTTATGATCGCACTTATCAACCTCCTCTCCTTGCCCCTCTTGATATCATTTTTTTTCATCTTCTTTGCTTCGAGCAGTTGCAACATTATCTCATAAATATCAAGAAGGAATTATTTCATCGCATAATCTGAAAAATATCAACAAGCATTTGTCATTTTCATGGTGGAGTGGATTACGAGCAACGAGGAGGAGGGAGAGGATTTGATGAACATCGATGATGAAAATGAAGAAAATGAATTCTACCACCCCTATGTAGAAGATGTTTCTACCACCACTCCTCACACCGCACAAAACATCAACATTAGGCTCATCTCTTAAGAATATTTATTGTCGCCAGAAAGAGAGGATTTATGTAATGTGATGGATATCCTTGCTATAAAATAACACCTTGCTCGCAAACTCTTGATTCATTATCGTTGGGATTTTGCAAAATCAGTTGATGAATTTGTAGAAAGAGGTAATGACTCGTTTTTTTCCCAAGAAGGTGTTTATATTAGACAGAAATCCACAAATTTCTCTAGTAGTTACCATCTGCATTTTCAATGCATAGGAAGATTTGAGTGAAGAGGAAACCACAATGATGAATTGTGGTCATGCTTTCTGCAATGTATGTTGTATGAAGCACTTCCTTAGTAGAACGTGTCGCATGAATCTAAATGTAATGCCATTGAACATCGAAAAGAAAGTTAGTAGATGCTTCAATCACTTCCTATTTTGGTCCTATACTGACGATAACGAAAAATTGAAGTGGTGCCGTAGTGTTCCCCATTGTGGAAATGTAGTTCGAGTTAAAGGAGTTGTTTACTGTGAACTCGAGTGCAGTTTTGGACATCAATTTTTCTTTAATTGTTCGGCTCAACCACACTCTCTTTATTCCTATTCAATTTTGAAGGCTTTGGATAAGAAATTTCAAGATGAGTCTGAGACATTAAATTGGATTACAGTTAATACCAAGTCATTCCTCAAGTGTGGGAAGAACATGAATAAATATGGTGGTTGAAACTTGGCGAGTTGTGTATGTGGAAAAAACTTATGTTGGTTGTGTGGTGGTGTTAATAAAAGTACACATACCACAACAATAATTGATGGACACATTTGTGGTCAATATAAAGAAGATCAGGAGAAGGATATTGAGAAGGCACAACGTGACTTGAAAAGGTACACACATTATTACTCCAAACAGTCATAAATAAAATTAATGTTTAACATCTTGAAGACATCATTTCAGTATGGTTCCTTCTCCAGCATGTAGAGGATATTTTTCCCTTACTAAGGATCCCTCATTCACCTCCTAACTCCAAGTATTCTAAGAGAAATCAAAATTTTAAGATCATATATCCTATTTTTGTATCTTAGCTGACCTATACTCAGTCACTCAAGTTGGCCTCCCTCCATAAGACATGTCCCTTCATTCCATAGCCAGATTTATATAAATATAAGCTCTGTCTGTCAATTTTTCTAGCTCAATTTCGTTCAAAAAATTACAAAGGGAGATACATATTTCACAACTTGTGAACTTAGAGGAGAAAAATCATAAGGCTGAAGAGAGCAAGTTTAAAGATAATTTTGCAAATTGTGTTTGGGTTATAAATCATATTTAGATCATATTATATACTCCATTCAAGGCTCGTCTACACCACAGAAGGAGCTCAGATTCAAGCTTGAAATTTCAGATGGTTGAATTGTTATAAAATAAAGGACCCTTGGACCTGTGAACCTAGCCCTTAGAATGGTGGAAACTAGACATGTGGGTAGATCTATACCACTGTTGCGAATTGTAGTCCTCAAACAACTTCAGCCCTAAGGATACTCTATGAAGACTCAAACAAATTTGTTGGGTGTCTCACCTTTTTACCTCACATCATTGATAACACCAATATTTTGCAGCTCATACTACATAAAAAAAGCTAATTGGAAGCTCAGTCATGTGCGCAGTGGCTCAAAGTTTACGTTTTGGGGAGAATATACTTATATAAAGGCTTTTGTAGCTCAAATATACAGTTTTGTGGGTAACAGAATAGTGACAACCTCAAATTTCTAGTTAAGGATAGGGCTCAATCTTGTGAGGAGGTCTCATCATATATATTCCTCATACATGTTGTTTATTCAAATTTGAACCGTCTCCATTACAACTCAGATAATGAGCTCGTTGTGTGGTAAAACTTGACACAAATATGTGATAACAAATTCAAACATAGACTTGTGTGTGGAGGTTCATTAAAACTCACATCCCCTTATGAAAGTGAGAATTGTGGAAGATCAAACTTAAGGGTTTCAGATGTGTGAACAGTCTAAAACTAGTAAAATAATGACACTTGTACAACATGAGTTTGTGATGGGCAGTAAACAAGTTTTGAAGGAAAAAAATATAACAAAGGTTTTGGGCATCATATTTGGAGTTGAGTTTGTTTGAAGACTTTGAAGTTTGGAGAGAATCTTAAAGTACAGTTGAAAAACATTTTCAGTTTTTGGAACAAATATTGAAGCATAATTGTTGAAGAATATCCTGTGAGACAGCCTTGGATATATCCTTTGATGCCTCGTTGAATTTAACTTTCATCTTTTAACATATTTGGAGAAGATTCTTTGTAACGGATCTCACTAAAGCATATTAAATAAAATTTTGAAGAGACTCTTGAAGCACCTTGTGAATAAATAATGGAAGCTTTATGAAAAATTACCTTAGAGTTGACATTTTGGAAGGCACCCTTAGAGACATGATGCTTTCCCGATGTCCTCATGGAATAACCTTGGAGATATTTGTTTGGGTGACATGAAGAGTGTTTATTTTTGGTAGCATCACATGTGCTCTAAGTCTCATATTTTGTGGAGAGGCTTATACTCATGAATTACAAATAACCCAGAAATATTTTTGGGAAATCCCGCCCAGAAATAGCTTTATTGGAAAAATAATTATTTTTAATAAGGACCCTAAGTCTAACTTAGGAAATTAAAATAATAAATGAGTATTAATTTAAAATATGGGTGAAACTTCTAGAAAAAGTAGATCAAGTCTAATATAATCTTAGTCGTTGATTGGAGATCTAATCTCGACCATTTATTTGTCAATGAGATAGCTAGAAAGGAATACTTGAGGGTCATTTGTAAGACACACTGAAAGGATCTAGTGATTGAATTTTCAAATGGAGTAAGTGCTCAGATGAAAAATTTGATCTAAGTGATTCTTGATTGCAATTGAGGGGCAAAGACAATTTTGGCAAGAGAATCTTCTCCTGGGAAAAGGGCTAGGAAAAGAGATGCACAGGAATTCTTAGAGGAGGTTGTAAAAAGTCCATAGGGATTTATGTAACACCCAAAAGGGGTGACACAAGGCCACATAGGCCCCACACAGGGGCAACGTGGTTCTTCAACAGAAAGCCCAAATTCAGTTGGGAAAATCCAAATTTCAGTCGAAAAGGGCTAGCTTGATTTTTTGGAAGGGTTGATAGATCACATAGAAGGGGTAACACATTTCCAGATCTGACTCCACGCAGGCCTATGAAGAGGTAGCACAGAGGGAGCTAGGGTTTCGTTAGTTTAGCTACCGATCCACTAGATCAGAGGGGACTCGTAGAGTGAGTTATACTCACTATTTTATTTCTCTATCAATATTATCTACAGTTAATTTTTTCGGTGAGACAATCAGAGTTGTATCCATAATAATTGTTTCTTAATAATAAAACCCTCAGATTTGCTGCACTGGTTTTCCTGCATTGGGTTTTTATGGGGATGTTTGTCCAAAAAAAATAATGTCTTGTGTGTGTGATATTTTTATTTCTCACTTTCTGTTTTCACAACTGTATTTTAATGGGTGAATTTTGATTCAGTAATTGCTTCAATATTTTAAGAAGTAATCTTTAAATAACTTGTTAAATCAGATTTGCAGGTAGGATAAGTAGTTCATCTTGTTAGAGTAGGGATTCCAAATCTAGGATCTAGGAATATTCACATGGTATCAAAGGGTTTATTATGAAATAGGAAGAGTAAATCCAACACAGAGTCGAAGGTCGAAGAGTTGAAAAAAGAAACAAATCAAATCCCCTCAGGGATTACGCAGTCTAGGTCAGGAAGGCTAAAGTTTATGGGGATATATCTCTCTGAGTGAGTTAACAAAGAGGAAATATCTCCATATCAGAATTTTTCCAATACAAAGGGAACACTGCAGAGCCTCAACACAAAACTAGTCGGACACATTTTTTGCAGGTAGAGTTTGATTTCGCCAGGAAGAATTTCGTCAGAAGAAGAAGAAACAACACAGTGAGGGAATTTTCTCTCTTAGGAAGTTCCTAGCTGACGTATTTCAGCTTTTCCAAGATCTAAGTAGGAGATCTAGGAAGAAAATCTACATGCTCCACAAGGAGTGCGTAAGGCTATCCAGCGTTGCGTAGAGAGGGAGGAAGAGCAACATATTCGATAGATTTGATGGCCATGGCAGCTCAAAGGCTTATAGATCCGAATCGGTTGGAGGGTGCCTCCAACTACGTGATCTAGAAGGCAAGGATCTCTTGTCCTCTGGATGAGTATGATCTAAATCTTTTCAGGGATAGCACAACATTTTTCCCTTTAGATCCAGATCCATTGAGGAAGTACAAGGCTGACATGGAAAAGGAAAAAAAGGCTACTCTTGGATGGATTCAAGGATCATATAGTGTCCCATATAGCTGGAAAATATATTTCTAGGAAGATGTTTGAAGCCTTGGCCAAACTATGTTAGGGATATTCTGAGCAGCGAAATATGTACTTTGACCAAAAATTGAGGATGGCGCAGATGTGGAAAGGGGAGCACATTATTCTATTCTTAAGTATACTTCAGGAAATCCATGACCAACTTGCAGTCGTGGGGTATAACCCTTGTCCTACATCGATGGTGATACTATCATTGAATGTAGTCAATGATGATTAGATGGTATTTTTCCAGAGTGTCCAGGGCAAGAAAACCTTTCCAGGCTGGGAAGAGATGTGGGCTTCTCTTCAGCAAGAATAGATAAGGAAAGACTTGGTCAAGTGCAAACTTGAAGGTAGCAGTGGAAGTGGAATGAAGGTGAAGAAGGAGGAGGAATATGAAACTCTTGCATTCAAATGATAGTAGGAGCAGTGGAGACATACGAAATACGTCTCGAAGATCAAGTGTTTCAAGTGTGGTAAACTTGGTCACTATGCTTCCCAGTTTCCATTGAGGCAAAAGGATAAGGATGAGAAACATAATCTGAAGGTTGCAACCCTGAATATTGATGAGGATTAGTACGCCATGAGTGCTAGTGCATCTCCATGAGGGAGATGGGGTGACATTGAGCTACAAGTTTGCAAGAACTTTACTTAGGCAAGATCCTTGAGGATTCCACCTCTTGGATCATGACCTTGCTACGAGTGTCCATGATCAGTAGTAGAAGGTTGGAGGAGTTTTGATTTGGTTTATAGGAGTGCAGAAACAACAGATTCAGCAGTTAGCAACACTAACATCTGAGTAGTGTAGAGCATACTTGCAACAACACAGAGGGACACATTGTAGAGAAGCAACAACACAGTGCTTTAGAGCGAAAGCTTAGAGGTTAGCAGCAGTCAGTGTTTCAACATCGAGATGCATCCTAAACACATTTTTAGAGAATTTTTGGATGTTTTTTGTTTCTTCTCTCAAAAACTGAGTTGCAGGGTGTTAGCACTCCACCAAATCTTCGAAGGCTTAGAAGGAGACCACCAAAGGTAACCACATACCACTTTGACCTAGTAGCTAGCCCTGCTAGGCTGAGAGGCCTCTCTCAATGAGATCAGAACAAAATTGACTACATGATGGATATTTTAGGCTAGATATGCAGATTAGGGTTTGGTTGATTTGGATTTTTGTGCTAGATGAGATTGGACCTCTAGAAACTAGGCTTGAAAACTCATTTAGAGTTACAAGAGAAAAAATTGCAGGGGAATAAAGGGGCAAGGTAGGCAAGCATGAATTACCAAATAGGTTGTGTGGTTGTAGTGTAGGATGATTAGAGAGATCAGGAACAAGCATATAAGTATGCATTCATTCCTTAAGATGAAAATCAACACAACATCATTATCTCATCAAAACAAGGCATGCATTACTCATGAATCCTGCTTAAAAAATTAAGAAAATGAGTGAAAAGCAATATATATTTAATGGAACGATAAATCGTTCAATGGAGTGACTTGCAAAACAGAAACATAGCCACCCAAGCTCACCACATGAATCCCTAAATTTAAGCTGCAAATTTTCTCTGTATTTACTGTATTACGTTGTCATACTGAAATACACTAGCTCAATTTCCAAGAATCCAACCCTTGAAACTGATTAAAAAATACCTCATAGAGCCATTGAGGTCGAAATCCTTCATTGGAGGTCAAATTTTCTAGCAAGAAAGTCAAATACATGCATCTATCAAAATTATGCTACACACTAGGGAGGATACTTAACGAATTCCTCCTCTATCTAACCATCAAGAGACATATCCTCAAACCAATAAATCGAGGATAAGACGCCTATTCAACTCCATTTTTACCATTTAAATTTACATTTTTACTTTTACATTCATCTACTTTCACCTTTTGACTTTTACAAAAGTTAAACTAGAAATTGGAGAAAATTACATTGTGAAAATTTAATTAAAATCTCAGAAAATTATAGAAGCGTAGTGCCATCATGGAGGCCATTTTTAGGCACTTTTTGGAAGTCAAAATTGAAATATGAAAGAATTGTAAACTATATTTATCTGTCTATATTCCATAACATCTTTAATCCTTAAAATTACCCATGGTAAGTCCTTCAAAAATTAATTCTCCCAAGGTGTCGCCAAAAGCATCGCGCCTGCTCCAAAACAGTGGAAAAAGCATAGAAATGAGGTGGTTTTTTGCAATTTTCTTCAAAACCTGATATTTTCATGAAAAAAAATCTCCATATAGGGCATGTAATCATAAATAGGCACCCATAAATGTAAGAAAAAATTCATTTTGATTCCCAGGGAAAAAGGGTCATGCCTCTGCGTGATGCTTCTGTGGAGACCAATTTTCCAAAATTGCCAAAAGTTCGGAATTTTCCAAAAAAACATTTGCAACAATGTGGCTTAAAGATGTATCAATATCTCTTTAACAATAACGTTTTTTGAAAAACCAATAGAGGTTTGTGTTCTTTGGCATGTTATGAACCACATACTCCTCCATTTGTCCAAAATACTTTCTCATTTGCTCACACTCCAAGTTTGAAGTTGATCGTTCAACATTTGCAAAAGTGTCGTGCCACTTTGGCAGAAGCGTCACACCACTTTAAGAGAGATTTTGGAAGTCTTCCCAGAGATATTTGGGGCTGAAAGTGGTATGTTTGGAAATATTAGGATGTCTTCTACAAAATGGAGTCATTAAGCACTGTAAACCCTTCTTCCAAACCCCTAAAAAGTTGATTTAAATACAACTTGTCCAGAATTGCAGAAAATGACTTGGAGAAAGTGTATTGTCGTCATATCTCTCAAACCATAACACCTATGCATAAACTGAAGGAATTTTTTTTCTTTGGTATATTATTGACAAAAACCTCTTTCACTTTTTTAAAATTCATCTCCATTATTTTAGAAACTGATTTTGAAGAAAAATTGTCCTTGTGTCCATTGTAAACCCTAGCAAATGAAAAAAAAACTCTAAATATGATGCCTTGGGTTTGAGTTGACTCAAACCTGGAAAATTTTCCTCCTTTTTTGTAATTTATCTTCTCATTTTCCATGGTTTTTGGTTGTATGATAGAAACCTTAGCTTGATGGGAAGAAAGGAAAGGGTGGAATCTAGGCAAGGAGGGGAAAATGGGACAACAAGTTTAGGGATGGAAAAAGAGGTGATAGGAGTTAGGGAAAAATATGAAAAAAATAGGGGATATAGGGGAGTGTTTTAGGAACATATTTTAAATGTAATTCCTTGAAATGGATAAGGGAAAGATGGGGAAAAGGCTAAAACACAGTCCTAACCCGGAATCTTTACAAAAAATGCAACGATAATTAGGGTTTGATTGAAAATTGGAGTAATGATAGGTATGAATGATATGGAATGATTTGGTAAGGAATATAGGTGATTTATGAAGGTTTGAATGTGATAAAACTAGAGGTTTTCCAGCCGAAATCAACCAAACATCTCAGTAATCCAAAAACTAGTTTGAAAAACCTAAAAGAGGGAATCCACTCTTTGTTGAAGAAATTCACTTGAAGGAGAAGTAAGGAATGTTCACTTACTATTTTGGAAGCACCTAAACCTTTTAACAATGATGAATTGACCCTTATTTTTCCTTCTTATGACAGAATTTGGACATTTATGGTGGCGAATTCAAATACACCTAGATACTGACCTAGGTGAAAACATGGTGACTCACCTAAGACTCTAGATGATAATGGCGACATGACTCATGAAACAATGATGACCATGAGTGAATGGAGGGAGTGGTGGTGACCTAGAAAACAACCAATGATCAAATTTTATAAATGAAAACTTGTTTGAAACTATAAAATTTTACTATGAGATCCTCACAGGACATGGTAAGAGCCCATTGATCAATGGTGACAGGATGTAAACACTGACACTAACATAGTGCAAAGTTAGCAGTGGCAGTGCTAGAAATAGATGCAACGTTTGAGAGGGAGTTCCAGTACAGATGCATTTTTTATCATGGCAGGATAAATAGTAGTACAATGCAGTAGCAACACAATGGTTGATGGGCATCATCAACATCGCATAGGGATATCCTTCAGAGTCACAACATTGTTAAGTAGGGAATATATGTTAGAGCACATTCCTCGCTAAGAGGAGTGTTTATTTTTGGTAGCATCGGATGTGCTCGAAGTCTCAAACTTTGTGGAGAGGCTTAGACACATGCATTACAAATAACCCATAAATAGTTTTTGGAAATTCCACCCATAAATAGTTTTATTGGAAAAATTAATTATCTTTAATAAGGACCCTAGGTCTAACGTAGGAAATTAAAATAATTGATGAGTATTAATTTAAACTATGGGTGAAACTTCTAGAAAAAGAAGATAAAGTCTAATATAATCTTAGTCATTGATTGGATATCTAATATCAACCATTTATTTTTCAACAAGAAGGCTATAAAGGAATACTTGAGGGTCATTTGTAAGACACACCGAAAGGATCTAGTGATCTAACTTTCAGATAGAGAAATTTCTTGGATGAAAACTTTGATATAAGTGATTCTTGATTGCATTTGAGGGGTTGAGACAGTTTTGGAAGTAGAATATTCTCCAGGGCCAAGGAACAACAACAGAGAGGCAGAGGAAGTTCAATAGGAGGATGCGTAGATGCCAGAGGGAGTGATGCAACACCTATAATTGGTGACACAAGGCCATGCAGTCCCCACGCAGAGGCAACATAGTTATTCAACAGGAAGCCTGAATTCAGCCTGGGAAATACTAACCTGATCGAGCAAGGGTTGGATCGATTTTACAAAAGGGATGGAAGATCACGTATAAGGGGTGACACAGTTCTATATCTGACCCCACATAGGCCTACAAAGCTATTGCAGAAAGGAAGTACTGAGGGAGATGGGGTTTCTTCAATTCAACTACCGAATCAACGGGGACTTATAGAGTGAGGTATACTCATTGATTTATTTCTCTGTCAGTATTATTTGTAACCGATTTTTCCGGTGAACAGTTAGATTTGTATCTAGAATAATTGTTTCCTAATAAATAAAACCCTCATATATGTTGCATCGGTTTTCCTGCATTTGGTTTTTCCAGTGAAATTTGTCTAGAAACAATGGTGTCCTATGTGTGTGTTTTTTTTCTTGCTCAATTTCTGTTTTCACTAATGTATTTTAATAAATGAAGGTTGCTTCAGTAACTTCTTAGATATTTTAAGAATTAATCTTTAAATAATTTGTTAAATCAAATTTTCAAGTAGGATAAGTAGTTGAGCTTGTTGTAGTATGGATTTTAGATCTAGGATCTAGGAATTCTCACAAAGAACAACAATGACACCTTCTAAGAAGACACGGTTGTCATTGATGAAGTGATTTATAGGAGGCATCATTGAATATAGACAAGGATCGTTGAAGAATATATTGGGAGTCGTGAACAAAAATGAAAAATATCTTGATGAATTGAATTTGAGGGTTGGAGCCTCATAGAGACAAGGTTGATGCCTTGGAAGATAGGGTTGGAGCCCTAGAGGATATGATTCCTCAAGAAACCAGGTTGGATCCTGCACCAGATATAGGGTTGGAGACCTAGATGTTTTTGCCTCAAAGTGACAAGGTCAAAGCCTTGGGAATTCCAAGTTGGAGCTTGCAAAAATACAGGTTGGAGCCTGGGAGATTGAATATTGGTGTCTTCATCTAAGGTTGGAGCCCTATACATTATTGTATTTGATTTATTGTAAAGAAGAGATTAATAAAATCATTTACTCTTATTGTTAACTTAATGTTCTAATTATAAGTGATCTAACTGGTAAAAATAACAATTGAAAATAAATATTGAATCACCCCCCCCCCCCCAATCCCTCAATATTTCCAACAATTGGTTTCAAAGCAAGTACCTTCACTCATAATCCTAACAACTTGAATGTTGATCCTTAGAACACAAATGGAAAATATAAGGTAGAAAGCCTCCAATCCTTCTAAATATGACTGTTCCTCAACTGTGAAAACTGAAGATAATCAAATTGTGAAAATTCCATTGTTCAATGGAAAATTTAATATATAGAAGATGAGAATGAGAATTTATTGATAGCTCAAGGGGTTGAAGTATGGGAATCAATGATTACTAAAAATTTATGGAATAATAACCCAAGGAATATAATGCAAGAGTGATGAAAGCAATATTGAGTGGGCTACCAGATCCTATAAAGGCCAAAGTGGAGAAATGTTCATTGGAAATATTTAAGTGGGACAAAATTCAAGATATTCACTCAAGAGGAGCATTGACCATGACTTCTAGAAAAGAAAATTATGGAAATAAATAATCCTAATATAGAACCCATTAACGAATCTAAAAACAAGAGTGAAGACATCAAGGCCAAGGAAGACCTAGGAGATGAAGAAAATAAAGATGACTTCGAAGAAAATCTCATAGAAAATCTTGTAGTTTCCCTAGAAGATCTAAGTAGTTTGAAAAAGGATAATGAGGAGCTCAATAAGAAATCACAAGATGGTGACCACAGCGTTGACAAGACAAGGAAGGAAGTTGACCTATTTAAGGTTTAGTTGCAAGAAATATTTAAGGAGATGATCAAGCTAAAGGGGGATTGTCATCAAAACAAGAAAAGAAATAATGAATAAGTCATATCCATGACAAATCAATTGGATAAAGAAAATAAAAAGGAATAGGTCTCCTCCCTTAGAGCTAAACTAGAAGAAGCAAAGAAATAATCAAAAGGAGTTGAGAAGGTGATGGAAGATTTGGCATTCATATAAGGACAAGTTGATGAAGCAGAGAAGGAAAGAAACAACATGACATGCCAACTATAAGAATAGGATGATGAAATCAAAAAATTAAGATCATAAATTACCTCACTTAAGGTGCAATCATGTGAAGCAACCAATATGAATAAAGAAATGGAGATTATTATTCAATGTAGGATGAATAATGCAAGAAAATGAAAGAAGAAATTGATATCCTTAAAAAGGAAGTATATCATATGAACAAGGGCCTAAATATCTCTCAAACCCCATATGACATTCTAAGTCATCAAATATCTCCTCTTGATAAATCATGTCTTCGTTATGAAGGTGAACCTCCAAACAAGAATGATGCAATCCCTAATGATGCAAACAACAAGGGTGTAGAGAAGCTTGGAAGAAATATTGATGCCCCTTGTTCCAGAAAATTCAAGGAGAAGAGTCAATGACATTGGAAGAAACCCCACACTAAGAATATTTTAATATGTTGTAAACAATGCAAGAACCAATGGATATCAAAATCAAAATCATAGTCATCAAATTCCATGTAAATTCATGGCCAGGATCTTGGTCTTTAGAGATGATTACTGTAGAGTGCGAGAAGCGTAAGATTAGAACAGTTTCCCAGAATTGATGGAATATCTCTTGTCAATCTATTATTGGAAAAGGACAATTTTATAAGGATGGAAGAGATCCAAGCCCGGGTGGTTGCATCCAGTCAGTTGGTTTTTTTAGAGTTCCAGTCTAACCAAAAAATTTCATCGAGAAATATTATGTGGAATACTTCCAGATAAATTACTTTTATGGAGCAACAACACTTGTAGTTGAGAAAGTTCACCAAATTCATCTAGAATGGAACCTTTTATGTTGTGTTCATACACAATGATCTCAAGAATTTTTATGCAGGAGATGAGAGTAGAAGGAATAGTGCCCGTTAAGGCATTATTAAATAAATGCACATATTGTAGGCTTACGAGGCACCCTATTTCAGGAGGTATGGAACCTTCGAGGAAATTCTTAGAGAGATATAAGACCTCTAATTCATTGCACTTTCCAAACGAAGGAGGTATGATTACCATGATATAATTATGAGTAGCAACAAAATTGTTCCATTTAACTAAATTGCCAATGTTATGGGGGATTCTTCCTATAAGAACATTGAATGAAAAACTTACATTTGTTAAAACCAGTGCAATTACATATGCTCTTAGGAATGCTACTTAAAAATAAATTGGTAGCAAGGTCTAGAGTCTTGAGATGAGGGAGCGCACCCAAGCTACCAGGAATGATACATGCCTGAATTAAGAATGCATTGAAATGATGCTTACTTGTTGCGCACCTACTTACTCTCTCCACCCGCCTGTTCGATTTCACAACCTCTCCTATATTCAATACTTCAATTAAACCACTTAGAAATACCCAAATTTATTGTGTGATCATTGGACCAGATGGAAAAATGGATGGAGGTGTGACAACAAACAATAGGAGGTTAGATTTTAGGTAGGTTGGCTTTACAAAACCATGATGTGATAACATTATGCGAAAATGACGCCCTAGATTTGTTGGCTTGGTAAGCTCATTGAGACGACGTTGTTGATAGAATCACAAGAAACACTGGACCAGTACTAGTGTTGATGTTCAACATAATTTAAACTATCTTTATCCCAGTCAGCCAAAACATTAAAGGGATCAGTGGTGATTGATTTCTTAAATTCCATCAAAGCTTCAACATTAGTAGAGTGATTTATGTCTATAACCATAGAAATATTATTGATTGGAAATTTGGGTAGAATAATAATGAGCATGAAAAAATTAAAACAAATCCACAAATCAAATAACCAAACTGTAAACTCTAAGTAAAACATTAATTATATTTTTTCAATTTTCTATGGAGAAAAACCTAAGTAGATCTCACTGAAGGAGCTGCTGCCAATTTTGGGTCCTAGTTTGTACTTATTTCCTACTCTTGAATCCATTTCACAAAATCTAATAGAATCCCTTACATAAGATCTATTCATACCACTGAAAATTAATCCCCCTACATAAGATCTATTCTTATCACTAAAAATTAATCCCCTGCATAAGATCTATTTTTATCGCTAAAAATTAACATTAAAAAACTCAGAGAAAGATTCTCCCAAGATGAGATGGTTCTTCCAAAATGCGAGCATTTTCTTGCTCATATGGGTTTCAAGAGGGATTTAGTTAATATTTAACTATTATTAACTTTTAATCTAACGGTTGACTATTGTTCAATCGTTTAACATTAAATCTGAAGGGGGAAAGTAGTGCAAGGTGGCACCTAGGGGAGTTTTTCTCAGAGGGAATGCCTTATAGCGTAAATATAAACATAAAAATAAAATAAATGTATAAAATTAAATTAAATTTATAAAAATAAAATAAAAAAAATAAAAATGGCTAATGGAATTGATATATGGTATTGAGAACCTACCATATTGACTCGTGGTATTCATGTGGAATATAGCCTAGGGAAATTAAACCATCCTAGATCCATCTTAACTTTGGACCTACCAAGCACTAAAAGGGATCAAATATCTTGATATGAAAACATATTTTACAGTGAAAAGATATTTTATCCCTCTTGGTACTTTACAGATTTGGAGTTAAGGCGGATTTAGCTAGATTTTAATTAATTATCTCATTAAATTATTAACAAGTTAATAATTTACATAGTAAATTAGGGTTGGATTTCTACAATCAATAAATTTGTTACCTATTTTTTTAATCATATTTATGTTTAACTCATTAATTAATTTTATCAATAACAAGTGATACTAGGCAGCGTAGTCCTTGTCGCTTAATTGGATGTTAAGTTCTCAAAAAAACTGCAAATTGATAGAGAGAGAGAGAGGAGGGGAGAGATATGGAGCTGGAGGGGGAGAGATATGTATGAAAAAAAAATACATAGATAGACATAGGTGGAGAGAGAGAAGAAGTGAAAATGGGAGGAGAGAGGTAGGGAGAGAAAGGGAAGAGAGAGAGAGGGAGACACAGAGATGGAGGGGAGAGAGAGAGAAGGAGAGAGGGAAGGAGATAGAAAAAAATTTGGAGGGAACAAAGGGAGGGATATAGCGACAAAGTTGGAGGGAATATGGAGAAAGAGAATGATGGGAGGGGGAGAGATAGAGGGAGGTGGGTCAGTAAGGGAGAGAGAGCAAGGAAGAGAGAGAGGAATCAAGTGAGAGAGGAGGGAAGAGAGATAGGGAGAGGTAGAGAAAGATATAGATAGATATGGAGAGTGTTTGTGTGTGTTTGTGTGTGTTTTGGGAGGTGAGATAGAGATATAAAGAAGAAGAGATGGTGATATATATATATATATATATATACAGATGGTGGAGGGAGAGACATGGAAAAAGAGAGAGACATAGAGAGGGAGAGGTAGGTGGAGAAAGAGAGAGAGGTAGAGGGGAGAGTGAGTGGGGAAGAGAAGGAGATTGGGGGGGGGGGAGAGAGGGATATAGAGGAGGAGAGAGGGAGGGAGATATACAAAAATATTAAGGGGGGACATGGTGAATAAGAGAGAAACACAGATAAAAATATAGATATTATATAGTATTATATAACCAAACTAGATCCATCTTAACTTTGGAACTATCAAGTGCTAAGATCAAATATCTTAGGGTGAAAATATTTCCTAAAGTTCTGAACAAAAAAATAGGTTTCCACCTCGAGAGATTTGATCCCTCTCAGCGCTTGACATATTAGAGGTTAAGATGGGACTAGCCTAGTTAACATATAAAACAAATCGTACTACACATGTCACAATAAAGTATAAATATATAAATATGATATTATTAACTTGTAAATAGGATTTATTATAATACAGTGGGCCAACATCATGACTTATTAATGCAACATGGAAAAAAGCCATAACTCATTTCAAAATAAAATTATTTTATAAATATTTTATTTAAATTTAATTTTATAACTTTTTTTCCAAAGGGACGATTAGGAGATTTATATTCAAAAGAAAATCTAGTTTTTAGACCATAAGCCTTACAAATTTTGTTTAGCTCCACTATAATTCTACATTAAAATGTTCAAAGCACAAGAATCCTATGCTTATGACATTTCTTCCCACAACTACAAATAATTTCTTATTATATACTCTGTAGTAAACTCCTAGATAGAGACAAAGTGACATAACATCATAAATTGAAATAGAGAAGAAAAATTAAAAAAACTAGCCTTCCAAGCTAGGAACTTCTTCAAAATTGGAGTTGATTAATCAATATTGTTGCTCTGGATCTTGAAATATCTTCCCCTTTTTCCTTGTTTCTTCTTCATTGGCTTCTACCACTACTAGTTCTAGTTTAAATACTACGACAAACATGTCTTTCATTTCTAAATGAATGACTACCATGATTTCCTTTTTAGTCATGGATTAACTTTGTAGACATTCATTTTTGATCTGCATCAATTCAAGCTTGGAATTTCTCAATAGTTGGAGGGATTTCTAAGCTTTCTCTTCAACCACGTTTCTATAGTTGAAAGAAATCAATTTACTCAAAAACCCTTTCGATAATCTATTTGATGTTGACCTTTTAAATGTTATGAGAAGAGGAAGCAACATTGTCCATGGAGAACATGCACAACCTCAACACTTGCTTATGGTTTCTTTCTCGAATTGCCTATGCTTCTCTAAAACATATCGCTATGATCTACGTAGATGTTGGTGACCACCCGCCTATTCCACTTGGACCCCCACCATTGTCTCTTTCCATGTTTCAGTTTCCTTAATTTTAGCACAATTTACTATTTTTGGTAGTTTTTCAAGTCTTGAACTTCCAAAGCCCTTTTGAGGCACTGAATGATTTTTTTGTCAGAAAACCAGGAAAAATATGAGTGCTTATTTGATGTTTTCCACTCGAAATTTCTATTCCTTGGATAGATATTTCTAACAAGGTATTGTGCATGTAAAAATGAGATTGGATACCAAATTTACGACCCTGAGAATTTTATGTACCAATTTAACCAAACGGGGCCCATAGTTTTGGCACTTCATCTCCTAGGCTTAGGTTTTTTTATGTTTAGGTTTTTCCATTGTTTCTCGATAATAAATAGGCCTTCGAGACTTCTTGTAAAATAGTTCAGAGGCATGCAGTTTTCACATCTCTTCTTGGAGATAATCTACCATCACCTGATCTAGTTTATTTCCATTCTATTTGTAACCTTATTTCACTATTTGATATTAATGAAATGAAGTTTTATTTCTGTTGCATCTCAATAGTTATGGTTATATCTGTAATTTGTTTTTTTCTTGTTTAAGTTTGTATCAATGGTATCATAGTGGTCTTCTCTTTCTCAGTTTTTCTTTTCATGTCCTAATGAGGTCGAGCTATAAGGAGTTAGGTCTCGAATTGGTCGAAGCTTTGCAAGGCCAACCTCACAAACCCATAGGACCTCCCATGGCGGAAGAGAAGAAAAATGAGGGGGAAATATATCCTTTAAAAATATTGCTCAAAGAAGACCTCTAGCGATAGAGGAACATGATGACGCACAACTTTTTTGAGATCCTTTAGCAACTACCCAAAGGTGACGCATCTCCTTCTAGCATCCACTCTGGAAGCGACACACCCCTCAAGGTACAAGTTCAATTTGACATCCCGATATTTGAAGTTCAGATAGATGAAAACACCATAGATAAATGGTTAAATTAGCTAGAAGGATATTTTTCTACTCAATGATTTTCCCAACTGGGAAAATATTACTTTTGCACTTATGAAACTCTCCTGCCACATCAAGGACTGGTGGAAAACCTATTGTGAGAAGAAATATGAAAGTACACCCAGACTATTTTAAGTCACACCCACTTGGAATTTATTCTAGGATGCCATCAAGGAGTAGTACTACCCCATCGGGAGCTACGAGGATAAATACATAAAGTGGACCACATTGTGGCAAGGAATAGACCAAGACATGCCTGAGTTTACAAATTTTTTTCATACCCTTCGCATGAAGTTGGGTATCAAGGATTCTAAGTAGCATTTGGTACTCAAGTACTACAACTATCCACACAAGTACATACAGGATGAGATGGATTTCCTAGACATCTCCTCTCTTGGTACAATGTACCGATACACTATCAATATTGAGCATGAATTTAAACATAAAAAGGAAGATTTCAGATCTTCGAATCTGAAGCAAGGGAAAGGCACCGAAAAAAGAAATAGTAAATAAAAAAGTGAAGGTGTGGCAACCCAAGATAACCTGTCAAAGTCAAAATCAAATAACAACACCATGAAGATGAATAAGGACATGGGAAAGTGGTGTGAGTTCCATAAGAGCTCTACTCACAACACAAGT
Source organism: Pinus albicaulis (assembly GCA_034641835.2). NCBI lineage: Eukaryota > Viridiplantae > Streptophyta > Pinopsida > Pinales > Pinaceae > Pinus > Pinus albicaulis. The sequence goes on along the minus strand of JAXQQM020077322.1, from coordinate 100,812 downwards.
GGCTGTTGGGCCAAGAAGCCACTAGTGGTCGAGCTAAAGGTTTCCAAATCAAAAGCATGTTCTAAATCTGAGTTAGAACCGAGCAAGGGGAATGAAAATTGAAGTATATCATTGATGTAGAGCCTAGTACAACCATGGCCACCACTAAGATCTACAATATTGAGCCTGAAGATCCATAGGAGGTGGAACGCCTCTTCCACTCACAGATGTGCGTGAAGAGTTCTCCACTATAGCTCATTTTCAACAATGAGTGCCAAAATAACCTCATTTCATTAGAGGTCATGAAGCGGCCTATAAACTACAACACATCCATACTTATACACCATCGGGTGGCTTCACCAGGGATGAGATCTTCACTTCAGCTAGTAGTGTCACCATCCCTACAACATCAAGCCCTTCACGAATGAGGTAGTGTGTGATGTTGCTCCTTTTGAAGTTTGTGATGTTATTAGGACAACCATACTCATGGAAGTGACATGTTTTATATGAGTCTAGGCCTCTCTCTCTTATTATTTCTTTGGGTAATAAGTTATACAAGATACTAAACGTAGCCCCACCTTCCGCCATCTCTTTTATCTTTGCTAAGCAATGTAGTAAGATCATCTCCCAAACTGGGAAATTTGTTTTCTTTCTAATTCATGCTCAAAGTAAGGGTAATATTGTAGCCACATCCATTGCCTCTAGGAAGGTGTTGAGAGGAAAATATGTCTGGCCAACAGTAAGGGATCTCCCCGATAAAAAGTCCTGATTAGACTCTAAACCATTTATGATAGGGATCCTGTCCGGGGTGTGGGTTCGGCTACCACTGAATACTCCTTTTCTTGGACATAAACAAGCCCTGTAGACTTATGAACACACGATTATTCGGATGGTTCAAGACAAATGGTTGACGAGCCTTAGTGAACATAAAACACTACAAATAGAAAGATGAGTTAAAGCATGCAGCCAAAGGAAATGATGCTAGCAGCACATCATGAGGGTCATGCTTGTAAAATCTGTTCAAACCATAGAAGAAATAGTTCTTTATGGTTGGATCACCCTTCGCTTCCTTAAGCAGTCTCAAGAGATAAGATAAATGTTAGAAACGGAGTTGCTAACATCTTATAAATAAACAACCTAACATCATTAACACATTTAGTAAGCTGAAATGTATAAATGATATAAGTAGAAAACGAAGATTACTTAATGGTCATAAAGATATCAAACACATAAGGAAAATATTAATAGTGTTAACACATTAATCCTCATAAGATCCAAGATTCAATTCAAAACAAATGCTTGTATTAATTCTTAGAAAAGTGCATTCAATGTTATACAATTCACTTTGATCCTTTGGAGTCCTAAAAAAAAATATCCTTTTATAATTCCTCGAGGGGGGTAGTTATAGGACAAAATTGACCCTTGGGTATCCCTAACTTTTCACCATCCTGACCATTGAGATGCTCTGCGACTTGATGGAATCCACAACTTGCGACCTTGGCTATAACTGCGACCTGCGACCCCTTGGTTGTTGCTACCTGCGGCTTCTTCTATTTGTTGCAGTATGTGACTTGGTCATGGGAGCAATTGGGTGATTGTGAGGTCAGGTACATCTACGTGCTGCTATTCCTTGAGGTAAATCTACCATGCCCGATATTCTACAGCCACTGGGAAGACCTGAGGCATATCCTCTCTCAACCTGTGAAGACACTCGAGAGCATTTGGAATCAATGTTTCCCTCTTGATCATGATCTGATTTTCCAGGGAGGCCAGTTTGCTGTAGATCCAGACTGGTTTTACAATTAATTGAACCAGGTTTTCTTGTGATGCTGGCAGGTCTTGAGAGGTGGTTGCTTGCCTTATGGGCTGTAGAAATTCTTGGATATCTTTGGAGACTTCTTCCCATGTTTTCTCTTCACCCAGTGCACCCAGAGATGGAATGTGGTGTACTTCGGCCATTGAGTCAATGCCGATAATCAGATGTTCATATGCAAACATTACTTTCTCCAAATCCTTGATGAGTTTCTCCTTGGATTGTACCTTTATCTGGATTTTGACCTTGTCATTCTAGGTGGTAATCTAATCTTTTCTAGGCGAGGTGGTTGGAGCTTGTGGATACCTGTTAAACCACTCCAGTATTCTTCCCATGGAAGTAGAGGCTTCCCTTAGATGTGTGTTAATCCTCTTGGTTTCTTCTTATGCTTTCAGTAGTGGCATGATGCTTTGTTTTATTGTGAACAGTTCTTCATATACCCATTTCATGGTGGCCTCCAAAGTGACCAGCTCTCCCTGAACAATGAGTGATATTTCACTAGTAGGGGTATTCCTAACCTGAATTTGTTGGACTTCTTCTTGTAGTGCCTTCTTTTCCTGCTCTGATTTAGCTTTCTTTAGCTCAGAGGCTTGTATTTTGTTCTACAAGGAAAAAATTTCTCTACTCATTATGCTTACGTTCTCCTCGGTAGCTGCTGAAAAAGCAGTACCGGCTGATGCGATCATAACCATATTGGTCCTGGTGTCCAAGACTATATCCTTCTCTGTAGTGACTGTAAGGGGTGTAGCAGGGTCCCGTGCCAAACATCTTCTCTTTTCTACTTGATATTGTGTGTGAATTGATCATAGGTAAGTCTTGTCAGATCAGGCACTCCCTCACCTAGATCCTCAGAGGTATCCAATTTCGAGAGGGCAAAGTGCACATTGGTTTCAGGAGTTTTTTGGGGTACCTCGATGTGTGGAAAATTCGTTTATTCTCTGTCTCTAGAGAAGGTGTCTTACTTCCTTCGGTTTCTTTAGAGGAATCTTCCTTTGACTTCCAACATTCTTCATTTCTCCTCTTTTTCTCTATTTCCACTCTATCTTGTTCTTCTTTCAGCTAGTGCTCTGCTTCTAATTTTTCTTGTTCTTCCTTTAGCTGGCACCCAGCTTCTTCTCTAGCCTAATCTTCTTTTAGCAGGTGCTCAGATTCTTCCTTATCCTATTTTATCTTCAGCTAGCACTCAACTTCTACATTTTCTTCCCCTTCTTTCTTCCATTGTTCCTCTTCCTTTTTCCTGCAGTTTTCCTCTGCCCGCTTCTTTCTTTTTCTTCTTTCATTTGTCCTACTCTTCCTTTGCCTTTTCCTCAGCTTCTTCCTCACCGCTGATTCCTCTGGAGCAGCTGCTCTATCTTTTTTGTACTATTTCCTGACTCTCTCTTCAGCTGGGTAATTATTTTTTTGGTAACTCCATTTGAATTTGGCCCGCTTGCAGTTGGCGGGGATGATTCTCTCAGGATCATATGTCTGATGTGCCAAGGGAGGTAGACAAAATCCTCTAACTTTCTCGGCCTCTGCCTCTACTTCCCTGGAATCCTTCACTGTGTACACACCGATAGTGAGTGGCAGAGTGGGTCATGGCTTCTTCTTTCCCTTAGTGAGAACTTTTGAAAAACCCCCTGACATCTGGTAACATGTTTCTTGGAGGAGGAGTTTGCTAGTTACGAACTGGGGCAGTGCGTGAGGAGCCTTGAATGACCCTAAAACTCAGATTAAATTACCATTCATGTCAGGGAACCAGTGGGCTAATTGGGTTATCGTTTCCATGGCTCACCTGGACATGCACGGGGTGTCCTTTCCAAATAGCTTCCCATAGAGAGCGGGGATGAATCTGTGTGCGATTGACTCCATGTCCTGCTTATATCTGGAATCCCAAAACACCATTAGATATTATTGAATTGGACTGCTGTGTTCCAAATCCCAGTTGTGTGCCCACCCCTCAAATTTGTACCTTGAGCATACCACATCCAAAAGGTAAGACGCCATGTGAAATTCTGATGCATACCCTTCATTAAGTGCTAGTGCCGCAAATATGTTTGATCTGAGGGCCTCCACTATCAAGCTAGCCCAGTTGAAGCGGGTGTCATACACAGTAATATAATACATCAAAGAAACCCAAGAACCATTGAAATTTTTTGCATCAGGATGGCCATACATCCTACATAACATTGCAGCTACAAGCTTGTATACCTTCTTGAGACCTGTCGTCAGATATTCCTGGTCCTTCTTGAGCTGAAAATTTTCTGGGTCTTCCCACCACCCCCTTAAGGTTTCAAGAATGGGGACTACATGAGTGGTGGCACACTCATCATTAAAGGTCTGTTCTCAGGCGGGAATCGCATAATAGAATTATGCATCTTGTCCCTTCTGGTTTGCGAATTTCTTCCTGGCATGATCCTGAATAACCCAGATATTTGGGTCGACCTTTTGCAGGATCCACTTGATCAGATCTGCACATGGGAATATAGGTGGGTGGGCACCTGCGTAATGGAGATTGGATATTTTAACCTGTACATACACCTACCGGTCTAGGAGGTCTTCTGGAAATTCAGGCTTTGTAAATTCTTGGTACACCTGATACCAAGTCATATTTTCCCCTCTATCGAAAGTGCAAGTTATGTCTCCATAGATAGGGGAAGAGAAATATGTATTTCCTCCTCTGAGATTTCTATCTCAAGGATTTTTTTCCTTTTGCAAACTTCTATAGGCCTCATATCACTTGAGGCCGACGAGATGGATACACACTCTAGCTCAGCTTAAAGGTTCCCTGGCATGTTCATAAAACAATCCCACGATAATACATATTTCATATTTATAAATATTTGGGCTGTTCCTACCTCTGCTCAACTATTTTCGAGGAAATGGGTGAACCTGCGACCTGGTGACCTTGTGACTGAGTCGGTGGGTCGCTAGGTCGCGTTGGTTTAAACTTTCACAAGAAAGCGACCTAGCGACTTGGCGACTTGCAACTAGGTCGCGAGGTCACTGATTCGCGCTGGTTTAGATCTTCATGAAAGTCCAACCTGGTGACTTAGTGACTCACAACCAGGTCACAAGGTCACTAAGTCGCAAAGTCACGTCACTTTGAAATTTTACGTATATGTGACCTAGCGACTCTGTGACTTAGTGACCGAGGTCGCGGAGTCGCAGGTCGCACTAGGGCTAGGAAGACAGTTTACGCGATGATGAAGACCTTGATCTTGTTTTTTAATCAAAAGGGAGATAGGGTGACACATAAAATTAGGAGCAAGAATTAATTTCGTTATTGAAAGGGCTTAAAGGGGAACTTGAATAGGTTGATGCAAGGGAGGCTTCCAGAGGAGTTACACAAGAACATCAAGCTATGGGGAGTGGAAAGTTACAGCAACAGGATTCATGGAAGACAATAGAAGCTAGGTTGAGGTTTTAAAAAGGGTTAAGGTGAATGAAAAGGAGGCAACAATCAGTCAAAAAAGGAAATAGCAGGAGGATTAGGCAACTTACCCAGGAAAAACGCACTCCAGCTGGCTTGTCAGAGGCATTTTCTTTCTCCATCACGTAGGTCAAAAGTGACCTATGCGACCCTTCTATATATAAAGGGGTTGCACGTGTGGGAAATAAATGAGGCTCACAAGGTCGCAAATGAGTTGCAGTGATGAGATGTGCGACCTCGCAACTCTGCGACCTTGCGACCTAGGGGGTTCATGGGGTCGTAGGATCGCAAGGTCGCAATTGTTTGGTTTCGGGATGATATGCGACCTCGCGACTTTGCAACATGAGGGGTCACAAGGTCGGAGGGTCAAAATTTAAATGAGTTAACCAATTATGTGACTTAGCAACTTGAGATTTTGAAAGAGTGAACTTAGGCTTGACTCCATTTTCAAAAAGGTTAGGGGCTCAAAAATTTAAAAAGGGGAAAAATTTTGGAGGGTGTTGTAGTGGCTACAACAAATCACGATTCACTGGTAGGACCCAGGATCTCTATTGGTGCTTCATCTTGTGGGGTGTGGGGGGTTTAGCCTACTGATCCTTTCACTTAATGGGTCCCAATACCTTCCTTCTCGGGCCTTGTGTGTTTTCTCCACCTATCTGCATGTCCCAGGGTGTTGGTCCACCACATTTTCATTCCTGGAGACTAGACATAAAATATTGGAGTAACCTCAAGGAGTTATAGGATCCAGTATAGTTATTTTGTCCTCATCATGTTGCTCCACTGCCATCCAAACTGGTGGTACTGGTGAAGTCACTACCTAGGAGTCACGGACGTTGCTCTGTTGCCAGCGAGCCTGGTCAGTACCCTGAGGAAGTCGTCGCATCACCTCTTTGTGTAAGAAGCCTTTCTCAATCCTTTACCATTATTAATGTGCTAATTTTCACTTATTTTAAATGTTCTCAGGGAACTTATTCGGCTGTGCTCAAGGAAGTTATTTAATCGTGGCATTCATTTCATGGGCGAATGAGGGATCCCAACTTATTTTTCTTGCAAGAGAGGTTTCTCCTGGTCTATATGAGGACTTTTGGGTTTTCCTAGATATCCTTTTGTCTCCTGAAGTCAGCTATGTCCCCTTTCCTTCTAGTGACAGATTACACTGAGACTTTATTTTGTACAGCAGTCCCCTGGGCTAGCATACTAGGTAGGTTACCTGTGCTTGGTTCCTAGGAATTGGTTGTGTTTCCCCATTGAGTGCATATCACAGGCAAGGTCATGCTACTTTTGCATTTCAGGGGAAATTCTTCACCAGCATAGATTCTGGCACAACATGCCAATTGAGTAACTTCTACATCTCTCCTTCAACTTGGGATGCCAAAGGGAAAGGGCCAATGAGAGCCTGCTTGGAACAAGCGATTTATTGAAAACAAAACAAAAATGAGAAAAAAAAAACAAAAAACAAAAATATGGTACAGGGTATGGTGACGGCCACCCTGGGACTGTCAGGTAAAATAGTGTTTAAGGTCGTGCTCATTTACTGGGAGGACCTCAATTATCCCTTCAAGGGTCTGTAGCCTGTAAGTGTGGGAGCTGACCTTTTCTTTAATTTGGAAGGGACCTGTCCACAGGGCCTATAATTTGGAGTTTTTTCCTTTATCCTCGTGAGCTTTGTCCCATTTGAGGACAAGGTCACCTACTTCAAAAGATTTGTTTCTGACAGACTTGTTGTCAAACCATCATTTTATTTGACTTTGGTGGATGGTGAATATTTCTTGGGTTTTTAGCCTTTCCTCCTCCAGCTTCAACAATGTGTCTATTTAGGCTTGTAAGGTAGGGCAAGGGGTGCCATGAATTTCTTGAGATAATTGAAGGGTTGGGAGAGACAAGTCGAGAGGAAGAATATCCTCTTTGTCGTACACAAAAAAAAATGGGGATGTGCCCAAAGATGACTTGGGTGTGACCCAAACAGCCCATAGAGAATTATGGAGTGCGTTATGCCAATTTCGTTGTTGGGATAGAAGAGTATTTTTGATGATGTAGATGAGGTTCTTATTAGTTGTCTCGACTAACCCATTTCCTTGGGGGTAATAACTAGCAGAGTTTTTAAGCATTATGTCGTTTTCTAGAGCAAACTCATATAATTTAAGAGATGAAAAATATGTTGCATTATCAAAACAAGAGAGGTTGGAATGCCAAACCTGATCATGATTTGTTGGGTGATGAAGGCTATTACCTCTTGATCATTGACTTGATGCAACGGTATTTCTTCAAACCACCTTGTGAAGTAGTCCGTGGCTGTGAGGATGTATCTATGTTTCTTGGAAGAGTGTGGAAACATTTCCCCAATCATGTCAAGCCCCCACTGCTGAAAAGGTTCTTCCACCACAATGGACTGCAATGGGGCAGAAGGTCGTATTTCCTTATTGGCGAACTTTTGACATTGTGGGAATTTCCGGACATAAGCGTGCACATCTTTGAACAAATTAGGCCAATAGAAACCGACACGCATCATCTTGTGAGCAGTGGTATCTCTCACATAGTGCCCACCCGCTGGACCATCATGGAGCTCCATCAAAACTTTCTATGCCTCATCATACTCCAAACAGTGTAGCAGGACTCTGCTGTGGTGTTTGTGGAACAACTTACCCTGCACTAGTTGGTAGGATACAGCGTTCAATGGTAAAAGTGGGGCCCATGGTACCGTGGCTCAGATATTTTTGTAGATCAACGTACCATGAGGAGGTATTCTGTCAGGATATGATATCAGTTTGATACATGTTGATTTTGTGTTCCCAACTCTCTTCTTCACTGCTCCGTGAGTCTGCTGCTTCTGCGGCCATCTGACATAGTCCTTGGCCTTTTATAGTGCGTGTTGGCTTGAATTCCAAGTCATATTCTTGAAGGCACGTCATCCAGTTGCCTTATATCTCGCCTAGCTCTTGCTATATGAAAAGTGAGAGAAAAACTAGGTGAGGCATGAATACTGTGACGTGACTCTTCAAAATATATGGTCTGAAGTGTTTAACTACCTTGTACACTGTGTAATCTTGCTTATCAATATCTGGATGATTGAGCTCGACATCTTGCAACCCAACGCTCCTGAATTATATGGGCCGCTCATCATTGTTGTCATCTTTCTGAGTGAGGACAACAACCAAAGATGAATCTGAGGCAAAGGTGTACAAGATAAAGCCTTTGCTGAAATCTGGACTATGAAGAGTAGGCACTTTCATGATGGCCCACTTGATGTTATTGAACGCTTCTTTTTCATGAGGATTCCATTTGAATTTAGCGTCCTTCTTGATCATACCTTGCAATGGTTTCACAATTTGGACGAAATCTGATATAAATTTTCGCACAAAGTTGATTTTTCCGAGGAAATATTGCACGGCCTTCTTACCGCTTAGGGGCGGTATCTAAGCGATGAATTTTTCACGTTCTGGATCCACTACTATGCCTTATCAATTTATTATGTGCCCCAATAGGTTTCCTTCAGAGACGAATAAAATGTGTTTCTTCTGGTTTAGTGAGATCCTATATTTTCTATACCTTTCAAAAATCTTCTTGAGGTGATGTAGATGCTCAGACCTACATTTTGAAAACATGGTGACATCATCAAGGTATACTACCACGCTTTTCCCAATGAGGCCTCTGAAGGCAATGTCCATGGTTCTTTGGAAGGTCACACCAAAATTAATCAAGCCAAAGGGCATGCGTCTGAATGCGAAATTTCCCCATTTAGTTCTGAATGTGGTTTTTAGCTAGTTGGGGTCAACCACTAGTACTTGATTATAACCTGAAAACCCGTCCAATAAAGAGAACATCTCTGATCTCGATACAGCTTGAAGGATTTGCTTCATAGGGGGCATCGGGTAGTTGTCCTTGTCCGAAGCTCTGTTCAAATTTCGGAAGTCTACGAACAAACGTAGTTCGCTAGATTTCTTATGAACTGGGACCAAGTTTGACACCAAGGTTGAATGTCGGACTTTGAAAATTATACCCACATCCAAGCATTTATTAAGCTCCTTTTGGATCATTGGCTCTAAGGTGGGTGTACTTTTCTCAGTTTCTTCTGGAATGGTTTCACTCCTTCCTTCATGGGTATCACGTGCTGGATGATCCGTGTGGCATAGGTTCATAGCTCGTCATACGTCCAGGAAAACACATCTTGCTATTTATTAAATAACGCAGTGAAATATTTCCTCTCCTGAGGGGTGCATTCATTATCGAGATTGACAAACTTGGGCTCCTTGTCCATCCCAAGATTTATTTATCGATGTGCTAATGTGAAACTTTGAACCTTCGTGTTGGGAGACCCTCAAAAAAAAAAATTGTAAGTCAAACATCTTTTCAAGTGACATGATCCCTTTGGGTATGGGGTTTTCTTTATGATCCCATTGTTCCTTTTGCACGGCATAATCATGATCCTCTTCCTTTATAATTGTGTCTTTGAAGATGTCCCTATTGAGCATGAAATCTAGTACCTGTTGGTCATCATTAAAAATGTGCAGATTAGTGACATTGTCTGGTACAGATGACTTGTAAATAATTTCAATAGAAAATCCATCTCTAAGTGGGATGAACCTAGCAGCAGCATTGGCAAGTGTACCAGCTGATGCATTGTTCATTCTAAGTATGTATTTAATACCAAAAGCGTCAAAAGAAAAAATTAAATTCCATACCTCTTGCTAGTAGCCCTTCAGATGTGGAGACAAGCAATCGATGGTGTTACGTAACTGACGAGTGATAATCTCAGAGTCTCCAATTACTTTTAAACAACGAACTTTGAGATCTATGGATTTTTTGAGCCCTAGCAGCAATGCTTCATACTTGGTTGTATTATTCGTGCACTAGAACTCCGACTGCCAGGAAATTAGAAACTTGTTCTTTTGAGGGTCCAACAGGATATAGCCCGCGCCAGCCCCATCATGGGTTTTGGAAGCGTTGTAGTACAAGGTCCACATTTCATATTCTAATTTGACAAGGCTATCTAAGCACATAGGAGAAGCACTCGAGGTAGTGGTTTATAATGGGTCTTCTACTGAGGCTGAGTGATTGTCAGTGACCAAAAATAGCTCAGACTGAATGTCTCGAGTGATCGAAGATTGGGGAGTTTTGTAGCACCCAAAAATGGATTCTAAGAAACACATACCAAGCTCCTCTTGCACGAAACTGACTGGTCCATTATTTTCATCTAGGTCGGTCACCGTGTGTTTCATGTAAGGCTCAATTTTGACCCGGATTTGATTGTTCCTACCCTTTTAAGGGAGCCATAGCTGGGACCAATCAGTGGCAAAGTATCCTTGTAGCTTGCTAGACCAATCTTTGCTCAACAAAAGACCATAGGCTTCGGGGATATCCACAATTACTATGTCAATGCACTGATGCACCCTAGAATTGGAGGATAGGCAGATAATGGCATTATTTAATTCACCTACTGTAGGAACCTGAGATCAAGTTGAATGATCTTGGCGTAATTTTTCTCATGGTGGATTTTTAAATTCTTGCATATAGACAAGGGCATAACATTCGTGGATGCACCAGAATCAACAAGGCAATTATGGACATTGAAGTTGAAGATCTCGAAGGATATAGGAAAGGTGGTGTGGATCCCCTGGATTTGGCATTCACGGCATTCACGATAGATTGGGGACTAGCAGCAGCTTGGGAAAAAGTGGTGGTCATGGGTTTGGCCGCCGATAGATTGGAAAATGCTTTGAGGATAAGATCTCGCTAGTTAGCTATGCGAGCGAGTTTGTAGAGAGAAATATTGGCCCGTGTCTTCTTCATATCCTCGAAAATGTTATACCTAGAGTCTGTTTGTGAGATAATTTTGGTGGTAGTTTTCGAAGAAACTGATGAAGATTTAGCCTTGGGGCCTTCTCGGAGATTATTTGGGCTAAATTTCTTGGGATTCTTGGTTTGGTTTTCTGTGTTTGGTGGCAGGATTTTCCTTAAGAAAGCTTTTATTTTTTCTTCGAAGGACTGCTCAGGAACTAGGCCTTTTCTTCTCAAGCCATAGTTCTAAGGGGCTTGGACTTAGGGTTGTTAGCCAAGTTTATTATAGTTGTGGAAGGGGGGAATTCCCCTCAGATGACCTCAAAAGTGAGGACAATGGAACCCATATCTTCATCTGGTGGGGAGGCCTCCTCGTTGTCTGAAGTACCCTCCTCCTCTAAATCCCCAGCGGTTTGGTCTTCTAGAATTTTATTCACCACGGTGGTCATGCTATTAATCCACTGGAGGCAATTTTTCTCTGATTGGGAGGCTTGATGGAAAGAACAAAAATTATCCTTGCCGATTTATTCAACGTTGAGGCCAACACTTGAGTTTGACAGAGGCCGGTTCACAGCGGGGTTATTTTTTATGAAGCAAGGTTTCTACATTTTAGCACCTGAGATAGAGTCATTATTCTTCCTCTTCATATCAAAGACCTCGTTGGTCAGTAACTTGAGGGAATTTGTGATACTTTCGAAGTCGAAAGGATCCTTGTCTTTATCTCTAGATTTATGGTTTGAGGATTAGACTCTCTTCGCAGTCGGCTTTTCATCATCCCGACCATCATGGTCAATGGCTCCTATGGATAGCATATCCCTTTCGACAGTGAGGGCAGTGGTGTAATTCTCTACTAGGGTAGCTCTAGCTTCACATTTCACGAATACAAAAATATCCTGAGGGAGAGCTCGCGTGTAGTAGTCAATGGTGATGGAATCATCTGAGGCCATATTTAGCGGGAATTTTTTCAATATAGTAGAGAAGCCTTGATTGAAATATTTGACTTTCTCCTTCTTCTGAAATTTCAAATTACTAAGCTCCGTGAGAAGCATAGAAGGAGTTTTTTCTGCCGAAAACTTTTGAAGGAAAGTACCGCGAAATTGCTCCCAGGAAGAAATGGAAGCAACAGGGAGGGACCGGTACCATGTAGCAACTTTATTTTCTAAAGTATGAGGAAAAATATGGCATGCTACATTTTCATACTGCACCCTCACCATTTGTAAGTCCATGTAAAAGTTTCTTATGTGATCTTCGGCTAGCGTACCCTTTTCAGGGTCGAACATGGGGAGGTGCTTCTCAGGATGTCAGGGCATGTCATGGAGGGGGCCATGGAGAGCTAAATAAGATTGTGCCATCCAAGCTAAAAACTACACGCACCTAGCCTGTTGGTGGCGCGGTATGTAAACATGCCCTATTTCACTTTCATATTCACTCCCTATGCCTGACCTGAATTCTTCGCCCTCATGATGGGACTACATGTCCTGATTTCTCCCTCAGCTCCCTACGTTCCTGATGTTTTTCTAGTTACAAAGGAAAGGGAATCTGTTTTGGTTTCGATTGTGGTGAGGGTGTCCCATATTTCGACCTTTCCCACGACCTCTATCACCACGTCCCCTATTTCCCCGGCCCCTCCCGGCAGCACCCTCGGGCTGGTTATTCGCTAGAGTGTCATCATTCATAGGATGGTTGGGTTGGGTTTCGATGATTTCTGGGCCACCTCCTTCATTCCCTCGGGGACTGTCAGGGGGCTCTACAGAATGATGCTCTACAACATAAACATAATCTTATATCATGAGACCGACCAGCTGAGGTAGGGAATTGACCAGGGCTCCATGACGAGTGTGGTTGGTCGCGGGAGTCCGAGGGTTAACCAAGAAGCTGATGGCTGAGATTTTTTGTAAGACTTTGATGAGATCACGAGCGATTGGGCACGAGGCCCTTAGCTGGTCAAAGGTGACCTTGTAGAAATGGGGTTATTCTTCAAGAGAATGTTGAGGGGGTGGTGGATTGGTGTTTTCGTACACGATTTCCCCCTGCGAGGTTTGCAACAGAATGTTGCTTGTCTTCTGGGAGCTTTCCATTCAGGCCCTCCTTCTAACGCCAAATATGTTGATAGGAAAATATATCCAGCCAACAGTAAGGGATCTCCCCGGTAAAAAGACCCAGTTAGAATCTAAATTGTTTATGATAGGGATCCCGTTCGGGGTGTGGGTCTAGCTACTACTCAATAATCCTTTTCTCAGACAAAAATGAGCCCTGCAGACTTATGAACACACGGTTATTCCAATGGTACAAGGAAAATGGTTGATGAGCCTTAATGAACATAAAACACTACAAATTGCAAGATGAGTTAAAGCATGCAGCTAAAGGAAATGATGTTAGCATCACATCCTGGGGGTCACGCTTGTAAAATTTGTTCAAACCATAGAAGAAATAGTTATTTACGGTTGGAGTACCCTTCACTTCCTTAAGCAGTCTCAAGAGATAAGATAAATGTTAATAACGGATTCACTAACATCTTATAAATAAACAACCTAACATCATTAACAAATTTAGTAAGCTTAAATTTATAAATGATATAAGTAGAAAATGCATATTACTTAATGATAAAGATATCAGATACATAAGGCAAATATTCATAGTGTTAACACATTAGTCCTCATCAGATCCAAGAGTGGAATCAAAATGATTTCTTGTATTCATTCTTAGAAAATTGCATTCAATGCTATAAAATTCTCTTTTCTCCTTTGGAGTCCTAAAAAAAAAGATCCTTTTACAATTCCTCGAAGGGGGTAGTTATAGGAAAAAATTGACCCTTGGGTATCCCTGACTTTTCTCCTTCCTGACCGTTGAGATGCTCTGCAACTTGATGGAATCCATGACTTGCGACCTTGGCTAGAACTGTGACTTGTGACCCCTTGGCTGTTGCTACCTATGACTTCTTCTGTTTGTTGCAATATGTGACTTGGTCATGGGAGCAGTTGGGTGACTGCGAGGTCAGGTACATCTACCTGTTGTTGTTCCTTGAGGTAACTCTGCCATGCCCGATAATATGCAGCTAGTGGGAAGACCTGAGGTGTATCCTCTCTCAACCTATGAAGCCATTCAAGAGCATTTGGAATCAAAGTTTCCCTCTTGATCGTGATCTAATTTTCCAGGGAGGCCAATTTGGTGTAGATCCTGACCGATGTTATGATGGATTGAACCAGGTTTTTCTATGATGCCGACAGGTCTTAAGAGGCGGCTACTTGCCTTATGGGCTGTAGAAATGCTTGGATATCTTTGGAGACTTCTTCCGATGTTTTCTCTTCACCCAGTGCACCCAGAGACGAAATGTGGTGTACTTCGTCCATTGAGTCAATGCCACTAATCAGATGTTCATATGCGGACATTACTTTCTCCAAATCCTTGATGAGTTTCTCCTTGGATTGTACCTTTATCCGGATTTGAACCTTGTCATTTTGGGTGGAAATCCAATATTTTCTAGGCAAGGTGGGTGGAGCTTGTGGATACCTGTTAGAACACTCCAGTATTCTGTCCAAGGCAGTAGAGGCTTCCTTTAGCTGTGTGTTCCTCCTCTTGGTTTCTTCTTGTACATTCAGTAGTGGCGTGACGGTTTGTTTTATTGTGAACAGTTCTTCATATACATGTTTCATGGTGGCATCCAAATTAACTAGATCTCCCTGAACAGTGAGTGATATTTCATTAGTAGGGGTATTCCTAACCTGAAGCTGTTGGACTTCTTCTTGTAGCGCCTTCTTTTCCTACATTTATTTAGTTGTCTTTAGTTTGGAGGCCTATAGTCTGTTCTATAGGGACAAAATTTCTCTACTCATTCTACTTACATTCTCCTAGGTAGCTATTGTAAAAGCGGTACCGACTGATGCGATCATAACCAGATTGGTCCTGGTGTCCAAGACTATATCCTTCTTTGTAGTGATTGTAAGGGGTGCAGCAGGGTCCCATGCCAAACATCTTCTCTTTTCCTGCCTGATCTTGTGTGTGAATTGATCATAGGCAAGTCTTGTGAGATGAAGCACTCCCTCATCTAGATCCTCGGAGGTACCCAATTCTGAGAGGGCAAAGCACACATTGGTTGTAGGAGTTGTTTGGGGTACCTCGATGTCTGTCTCTAGAGGAGGTGTCTTACTTCCTTCAATTTCTTTGGAGGAATCTTCCTTTGAATTTCGACTTTCTTCCTCTCACCTCTTTTTCTCTGTTTCTACACTATCTTATTCTTCTTTCAGCTAGATCTCATTTTCTGCTTTTTCATGTTCTTCCTTTAGCTAGCACTCAGCTTCTACTCTAGCTTGATCTTCTTTTAGCTGGCACTCAGCTTCTGCCTTACCCTGTTTTATCATCATCTAACACTCATCTTTTGCCTTTTATTCCTCTTCTTTCTTTCATTGTTCCTCTTCCTTTTTCTTGTGGTTCTCCTCTGCCTTCTTCTTTCTTTGTTCTTCTTTTAATTGCTTCTTTCATTTTTCCTCCTCTTCCTTTGCCTTTTCCTCGGCTTCTTGTTGAGCTTTAGCCTCCTGTTCTCTTAGCTGGGTGGAAGAGTTATGACCTGTACTGGTCCATGGCTTCTTGGATTTGGAGGATGATGCTCCTCCTAGAGTATGGAGTCTTTCTTCTAAAGTCTAGTTATCCTAATATTCCTTATTAGTTGATTCCTCTGGAGTGGCCTCTCTGTGTTTTTTGTACCAATTCCTGACTCTATATTCAGTTGCGAAATCAGTATGCTGGTAGCTCCATTTGAATTTGGCCCACTTGTAGTGGGCATGGATGATTGTCTCAGGATCATACGTCTGGTGTGCCAAGGGAGGTAAACAAAATCCTCTGACTTGCTCGGCCTCTACCTCTACTTCCCTGAAATCCCTCACTATGTACATGCTCATAGTGAGTGGCAGAGTGGGCCATGGCTTCTTCTTGCCCTTAGTGATAACTTTTGAAAAACCCACTAACATCTGGTAACATGTTTCGTGGAGGAGGAGTTTGTCAGTTACGAACTGGGGCAGTGTGTGAGGAGCCTTGAGCGACCTGAAAAATTGGATGAAAGTACCATCCATGTTAGGGAATTAGTGGAATACTCAGGTTATCGTCACCATGGCTCACTTGGACATGCACGAGGTGTCTTTTCCAAATAGCTTCCCATAAAGAGCGGGGATGAAGCTGCATGTGATTGACTCCATGTTCTACTTATATCTGGAATCCCATAACACCATTAAATCTTTGTGAATTGGACTACCATGTTCTAGATCCCAGTTGTGTGCCCACCCCTCAAAATGGCACCTTACGCATACCGCATCCAAAAGGTAATATGCCATGTGAAATTCTGATGCATACCCTTCATCAGGTGCTAGTGCCATAGATATGTTTGATCTGAGGGCCGCCACTATCAAGTTGGCCCAGTTGAGGCCGGTGCTATACACAGTAACATCATACATCAGAGAAACCCAAGCGCCATTGAAAGTGGTTGCATCTGGATGACCATACATCCTACATAACATTGTAGCTACAAGCTTGTAGACCTTCTTGAGACCTCTCGTCTGATATTCCTAGTCCTTCTTGAGCTGGAAATTTTTTGGGTCTTCCCACCACTCTCTTAAGGTCTCAATAATGGGGACTACATGAGTGGTGGACCACTCATCGTTGAAGGTTTTTTCTCGGGCAGGAAGTGCATAATAGAATTCTGCATATTGTCCCTTCAGGTTTGCGAATGCCTTCTCGGCATGATCCCAAATAACCCAAATCTTGGGTCAACCTTTTATAGGATCCACTCGATTAGCTCTGCACATGGGAATATAGGCGAATGGGCAACTGTGTAATGGAGCTTGGATCTTTTAACCTGCACATACACCTGCTGGTCTGGGAGGTGTTCTGGAAATTCAGGCTTTGTGAATACTTGGTACACCTGATACCAAATCATACTATCCCCTTTGCCGAAAGTGTAGGTTGTGTCTCCATATATAGGTGGAAGAGAAATAGTTATTTCCTCCTTCGAGATTTCTATCTCAGGGATTTTTTTCCTTTTGCAAATAGCCAGAGGCCCCATATCACTTGAGGCTGGCAAGATGGATACGCAATCTAGCTCAACTTCGAGGTTCCCTGGCATGTTCATAAAACAATCCCATGATAAGACATATGTCATATTTATAAATATTTGGGATGCTCCTACCTCTACTCAACTATTTTCAAGGAAATGGGTGAACCTGCAACCTGGCGACCTTGTGACTGGGTCACTGGGTCGCTAGGTCGCGTTGGTTTAAAATTTCACAAAAAAGCAGCCTAGTGACTTGGTGACTTGCGACTACGTTGCGAGGTCGCTGATTCATTGAGTCACGCTAGTTTAGATATTCACGAAAGTGAGACCTGGTGACTTAGCGACTCGCGACCGGGTCGCAAGGTCGTTGAGTTATGAAGTCACGTTGCTCTGAAATTTTACATATATGCGACCTAGCAACCTTGCGACTTAGCAACTGAGGTCGCCAGGTCCTAAGGTAGCGGAGTCGCGGGTCGCACTAGGGCTAGGCAGACGGTTTACGCGACGGCGAAGATCTTCATCTTGTTTTTTAATCAAAAGGGAGGTAGGGTGACACATTAAGTGGGAAGTAAGCATTAAGTTCCTTACTGAAAGGGATTAAAGGGGAACTTGAATAGGATGATTCAAGGGAGGCTTCTAGAGGAGGTACATAGGAACATCAAGCTATGGGGAGTGGCAAGTTACAGCAATAGGATTCATGGAAGACAACAGAAGCTAGGTTGACGTTTTAAAAAGGGCTAAGGTGAGGGAAAAGGAGGCAAAATCAATCAAAAAAGGAAACAACGGGAGGATTAGGAAACTTACCGGGGAAAAACACATTGTAGCTAGCTTATCAGAGGTGTTTTATTTCTCTAGCTAGCTAGGTCGAATGAGACCTATGCAACCCCTATATATATATAAAGAGGTCACACGTTTGGATAGTAAATGAGGCTCGAAAGGTTGCAAATGAGTTGTGTTGATGAGATGTGCGGCCTTGCAACCTGGGGGGTCACGGGGTCGTAGGATCGCAAGGTCACAATTGTTTGGTTTTGAGATGATATGTGACCTCGCGCGTTTGTGACATGAGGGGTCACAAGGTCGTAGGGTCACAGATTAAATGATTTAACCAATTCTGTGACTTAGCGACTTGATATTTTGAAAGAGTGAACTTAGGCTTGACTCCATTTTCAAAAAGGTTAGGGGCTCAAAAAATTAAAAAGGGGAAAAATTTTGGAGGGTGTTGTAGTGGCTACAACAGAAGGGTTCCTCCATGCACCATAATCAGGTGGATATGCTCATTGAAGAGTACAGGGACATCTTCTCCTCACCCACAAGGGTACCCTTGCTCTGTCAAGTCAAACATTCGATAGATATGACTCCTAGAGAACCTCTACCCAATGAGTCGATATATCATCGCTCCATTGTGGAAAATGAAGAGATCAAGCAAAAAAAATAAGAATTTCTAAAAAAAGGGCACATCTGACAAAGTTCCTTGCCTTGTGGGAGCCCGATTGTACTTGTATAGAAGAAGGATGGGACCTAGAGGCTCTGTATTGATTATCATACACTAATGGATCTTACTTCTGATGCCAAATCAATAGGGTCATCATTTTTCAATTCAAGACTAAACAAGTTAATCATTAATTCGACAACTTGAAGTTCAAAGTGTGAGCCATATAGTTCCTTTAACTTCTTTAAGGCATTAAAATCATTTGAGAAAGGTGAAATATGGCTAATCACCTCTTTATTTACAAATGATGAAATAAATTCGTAAGCCTTGTTGTTCTTATTTTCAAAAATGGAAATATCCTTATCTAAGGTGGGATTTGCAGGTGAATTATCTCCTTCTCCTTCACAAAATCCTCTCCACAACTCATAAAAAATTAATTGTGTGGAGAGACACTCTTTAGGATGACACTCTTTGGTGGATGGAGGCATCAAATCATTGAACCATAAAATATAAATTCAAAGCTAAATGAAGTGTGAAGAAGGCCGAGGCATATGGGTAAAGGTACGATGGAGCTGTAGAAATGAAGTATTTTCAAAGGGGATTTTTTAGATTTCTGTGGGTCGGGTGAAGAGCCGAATGCCAACGGGACATGAGACAAGGTGGTATTGTATCCAACTGTAGAACAACACACAACTGCAGCACCGAAAGTGCGGGTGAAACACAAGAAAGGGACGTTGCACATAGTGTTTGAGCAGAGTTACGTTATGGGGGTCTGTGGTGGCGTAGTGTGACACGACCGGACCAAAGAATGAGCAAGAAACAGGTGTCATGATGACACGACAAAGTCAGCAGGGTGAACAGAGTTTCAAGTTGCAACACAACAGGGTGACATGGTAGTGCACGTCGAGGGTTGCATGATGAGATAGAGAGTCGGGTAGGGCGTGCATGATCTCCATGACGATGATGGAGTTTGGGCATAAACGTGCAAGGGCTACATGGTAGTATTTTTGAAGTGCATGACTAGTGCATGAGGTTGGACAATAATTGTGCAAGTCGTTCATAGGCTATACGAATTGGATAAATTTGTAAATGTTTGTAATATTGTACATTACTGAATTATAATTGAGTGGGAAGACTAATTTAGGAGTTTCCCCTCCCATTTACGATAAATGTGTATACTTTTGAATGATATTTATTTCTGTTGCATATGAAGATTAACTGATGAAAAATAAAAGAAATGATTTTCATTGTATGATAGCACTTAGATAAAATTTGGTTAAGTGTTGAGTATATGTAGTCCGTGAACTCAAGTAGCATTGAAACAAAAACTTTCGGTGGTGGTGCACTCGCCTATGTGTTATTTGGAAGACACCACTAGCGTATGGGCATGATAAAGAGGGAGGGAGGTAGGAGAGATAATGAGAGAGAGGAGGAAGAGAGAGAATAGGAGAGATATATAGGGTTGGAAGGGGGGAGATAGGCAGGAAAGAAAAAATACATAGAGATATAGAGGTGGAGAGAGATAGGAAATGAAAAGGGAGAGATGGAGAGAGAGTGAGGGAGAGAGGAGATGAGGGAAGAGAGAGAAGAGGAGAGGAGATAGATAGGGAGAGAAGGGGAAGAGAGAGAGACACACACACAAATATGGATGGGATAGAGAGAAGGAGATAAGGGCAAGAGAGAGAGAGAGGGAGAAACATAGATTGAGGGGAGTGAGGGAAGGAAAGAGGGAGGGAGATAGTGATAGAGTTGGAGTAAAGAGAGAGTGAGAGAGTGATGTGAGGGGAGAGACAAATGGAAGTGGGAGAGAAAGGGAGAGAGAGGAATGAATAGAGAGAGGACTCAAGAGATAGAGGGATATGTATGGAGTTGTAAGAGGGGAGAGAGGGATGAAAGAAGAAAAAAATAGAGGGAGAAATTTGGAGAGACAAAGGGAGTGAAAAGGGAGGGATGGAGAGAGAGTGAGGGAGAGAAGAGAATGGGAGGCAATAGATATAGAAGGAGAGAGAGAGGGGGGAAGGAAGGGGAAGAGAGAGAGAGGGATAGGGATAGAAATAGATAGATATATATGGAGAGAGAGTGTGTATTCTTTGGGGGTGAGATACAGAGACAAATAAGGAGAGATATAGATTTATTGATATGTAGTTGGAGGGGGGATAGGGAAGAATATATATATAGAGGGAAGAAGAGAAATATGGAGAGAGATAGTGTGTGTGCGTGTGTTTGGAGAGGTGAGATAGAGATATAAAGAAGAAGAGATGGTGGTATATATAGATATATATGGTGGGGGGAGAGAGAGGGAAAAAGAGAGAGACACAGAGAGGTAGGGATAGGTGGAGAAAGAGAGACAGATAGGGGGAGAGTTAGTGGGGAAGAGAGAGATATTAGGGAGAGATAAAGAGGGCGAGAGAGAGAAGGAGAGAGAGATGGGGATAGGCACAAATGCGAAGGGGGAGAGGGGGAATAAGAAAGATACACATATATAAAAATATAGATATTATACAACTATAGTAGATCCATCTTAAGGGATGAGAGGGATCAAATCTCTCTAGGTGAAAATATTTCCTCAAGTTTTGATCACAAAAAATAGGTTTGCACTTCTAGATATTTGATCCCCCTCGACACTTGATAGATCTGACAGTAAGATGGATCTATACTGGTTTAGATAAGGGAAAATCATACTATGCATATCACATTAGAATATATAACATATAAATAGTAGTTATAAATTAATATATATTTTACCATATAGTTTAAAAAAATATATGGGCTAGCCATATTTAATTTTAATTAATAAGCACATAGAAACCTATTTTACAATATAACAAGGTTCTTAACCATGGATATTCACCCCCATTTTACCATGGATATTATTAACTTGTAAATAGGATTTATTACAATACCATGGGCCACCACCATGACTTATTAATACCACATGCCAAAAGCCCTAATTCATTTCAAAATCAAAATATTTTATAAACATAAAATTTTAATTTAATTTTATAACATTTTTTCCAAAGGGACATTGAGGAGATTTCTATTCAAAAGAAAATATAGTTTTGATACCATAACCATTACATATTTTGTCCAGCTCCAATATAGTTCTACTTTCATATGTTCAAAGCACAAGAAACCTATTCTTATGACATTTTTTGCCTACAATTATGAATAAATGTTTATTATATACTTTGTATTAAACTCTTAGATATAGATGAAAGTTACATAACATCATAAACTAAAATAGGGAAGAAACTGTAAAAGAAATAGGCTTCCAAGCCAGGGAATTCTTCAAAATTGGAGCTCATTAATCAATCTTGTTGCTCTAGATCTTGA
The DNA here is from genome assembly GCA_034641835.2 of Pinus albicaulis. Taxonomy (NCBI): domain Eukaryota; kingdom Viridiplantae; phylum Streptophyta; class Pinopsida; order Pinales; family Pinaceae; genus Pinus; species Pinus albicaulis. Next base: position 79,031 of record JAXQQM020077322.1, on the reverse strand, counting down.
AATATATTCCCCTTTTTCCTCTCTCTGTCTTCATTGGATTTGAGCTCTACTGGTGCTATTTTAAATTCCACAACAAACATTTCTTCCATTTCTACCAATTTGTAGTGAATGACTTCCATTTGAGTCTTGAATGAACTTTGTAGATATTCAATTTTGATCTACATCAATTCAATCTTGGAATTGGTAAATAGTTGGAGGGATTTCTGAGATTTCTCTTCAGCCTTGTTTCTCTGGTTGGAGGCACTCAATTTCCTTTAGAACCCTTTCCATTATCTATTTGATGTTGAATTTTTCAATGTTATGAGAAGAGGAGCCAACATTCTCCATGGAGAACATTCACAACCTCAAAACTTACTTACAGTTGCTGGCTTGAATTTCCACTACTTCTCTAGAACAAATCACTACTTGGTTTGGATCCCTGAAGGTGAAATATAAACTCCTCCATCGAATATAATCCTGTAGGGTCCTATTGCATAGACTTTCATATCCATCATGAACTTTGATCCCCTTCCTTATCACAATTGAATGCAATCCTAGTTCATCCATGTCTATTTGAATTCAAGATTCTTTTTGGAGGTGAAAACTAATACGAATGAAGTGAGCGAAGAGCTCTGACGTGAGGCATATTGAATGTAAACTCCTCGACCAATTAAAAATTTGAATTCCAATGCAAGGAAATGAAAACAAAGGGAATTTTAAAGGTGACTTCACATTCCATATGTGGATGCGAGATAGAAAGGAGTACTAGAGGGGTGGTGTTCGAGGTCGGGAAATAAATCATGACCACTAAACCATATGGGTTGTCACCTACGTAACCTTTATATTCCAAAAATATACTCACTCTTCAAACCCGCATATATCAACATTTTTAAATGCTCATTAATGCAAACAATTGTTCCATTTTTTTGTTGTGAAGAGGAGTCATGGCAATGGCGAATTTAACATACATATATTATTCAATTTTATAATCCCTTGGTTCTATATTGTTCCTTTATTAGTTAAAGTAATTTTTGTTGAAGTAAAATTCCTTAGAACATGATAAAGTTCAATTTATTCACACTGCTAAGGTTTTAGGAGAATCTAAAACACAATGGGAGATAGGCTGCAATTGTGTTAGCATTTAGCCTCCCAAACTCGCGCAATTACTATCAATCAATCACCAAATATCATGATTTTTTGGGTCTTCTTTTCAATGGTTAGATCTAAAAATTTCCAAAGAGAAGGGAACTCTGCTTGATGTTTGTTTTCCACCCCCAATCCCCAAGCATGTTGTATCTCAAATTTTTCATCGGGGTAAAGGATCACCTCTCCCGCTCCTACCACCTTTCATTTATAACATTTTTAAAAGTAAATCTAAAAGAAAAAAGGTATGGGGGAGAGTGTTGTATGTAAATTTTTGTAAACATTTAAATGTGGGGTAAATTAAAAAATAATAAAAGTTTAAAGGAATGGGGGATATTGATGTATGTAAATGTTTGTAAAAAATTACATGTGGCCTCAATTAAAAAATAATAAAATGTTAAAAATTAATTGCGTGGAGAGGAACTCTTCAGGATAGAATCCTACCAAGTTGTTAAGGATAACATCCCACCAAATTATTAGCACAACCTAACCAGGGGGCATCACATACCACCAACTTATTAGTACCAACTTATTAGTAGAGTGTTACCCGGAGGCCATTAAGGAGAATTGACCTTGTGACCTCTAGCATTAGAAAGGTGCTTTAGCAATGAGAGATGAACTAATTGAGGTAACCTTCGAGACATAGGTATGGAAAATATGTTGTAAATATTTTTACTTGGTGAAAATAAAATAAATAAATAAATTAAATTAAAATAAATGAAATGAAATTTTTTTAATAATGATAATTATCAATAAAACATTTATAATTATATTTATAATTAATAATAAAATCAGTCTAGATCCATCTTAACTTCGAACAGGGATCAAATTTCTTGAGATGAAATCCTATTTTAAAGTGAAAAGAGATTTGATCCCTCTAAACTCTTGGTAGATCCAGTTAAGACTCTAATTATAACTTAATCGAAAAGTGATCAATTTTTTTTAGATGAAAACCTCTTTTAAAGTGAAAAGAGACTTGATCCCTCTAAACTCTTGGTAGATCCAAGTTAAGACAATAATTATAACTTAATATGAAGTTTAATGAAAATAATTATAACTTAAAAAATATATATATAGTTAAATTCATTATTATTATTTTAATCTTTTCAACGTGAGATGTATGGTGAAGTATTTTGATGGGTATAATAGATCAATACCTATCAATATTTTTTAAACATTAAATTTATATCAATATAATAATAAATAACTATTATAAAATTATTTTACTCCATATTTTAATATAAAAATCCATTAACACATTTCCTTATAAAAATAAATAAAATAATTATTATAAAATTGTTTTATTCCATATTTTAATGTAAAATTCCATTAGTACATTTCCTTTTTTATAAAAATAAATAAAACTATTTATCAAATCTTTCAGTGAAAATCACAATGGAGAAATTTGTGTCGATGCATTTCGAACCAGCTAGTTCCATTTATGATCACATTTTATTATCGTCTTTCTCAATTCTCATCGCCCCCCTCTGATAACAATTGTTTTCTTTTCTTTTCCTTCAGCATATAATCACATAAATATTGAGAATGATTTCATTCATTGCATAATCTGATAAATATTGAGATCAAGGATTTTTCATTATCATGGCGGAGTGGATGATGAGAAGTGAGGAAGAGGAGGATAATTTGATGAGCATCCATGAGGAGGAATATGAAGGGGGGAGAGAGGGGGAATATGAGAGAGACACATAGATAAAAATTATAGATATTATATAGTATTATATTACGAGCCTAGATCCATCTTAAGCATTGAGAGGGATCAAATATATTAAGGTGAAAATCGTTCCTGAAGTTCTAAACAGAAAAAATAGGTTTGCACCTCGAGATATTGTATCCCTCTCAACGCTTTCTATATTCGATGTTAAGATGGATCTAGGATGGTTTAGATTTAAAAAAAAAGTCATACTACACATATCACATTAAAGTATATAACATATAAATAGGATATTATTAACTTGTCAATAGGATTTATTATAATACCATGGGCCAACATCATGACTTATTAATGCCGCATGCCAAAAAACCATAACTCATTTCAAAATCAAAATATTTTATAAATATTTTATTTTACTTTAATTTTATAACTTTGTTTCAAAAGGGATAGTTAGGAGATTTATATTGAAAATAAAATCTACTTTTTAGACCATAACCCTTACATTTTTTATCCATCTACACTATAATTCTACTTTCAGATGTCCAAAGCACAAGAATCATATGCTTATGACATTTTTTTCCTAGAATTATGAATAAATTATTATTATATACTCTGTAGTAAACTCCTAGATAGAGGAAAAAGTTACATAACATCATAAACTAAAATAGAGAAGAAAACGTAAAAAAACTAGACTTCCAAGCCAATAACTTCTTCAAAATTGGAAGCTGATTAATCAATCTTGTTGATTTGGATCTCAAAATATATTCCCTTTTTTCCTTGTTGCATCTTCATTAGATTCGACCTCTAATAGTGCTAGTTGAATTCCTGTGACAAACATTTCTTTCATTTCTACAAATTTGCAATGAATCACTGCCATTTCAGTCATGAATTAACTCTGTAGAAATTCAATTTTGATCTGCATCAATTCAAGCTTGGAATTGGTCAATACTTAGAGGGATTTTTGAGCTTTCTCTTCAACCTTGTTTCTCTAGTTTAAGGCACTCAATTTCCTCTAAAAAACTTTCCATAATCTATTTGATGTCAACTTTTTCAATGTTATGAGAAGAGGAAGCAACATTCTCCATGGAGAGCATGCACAACGTTAACCCTTTCTTATGGTTGCTCACTCTAATTGCCTCTACCTCTCTAAAACATATCCCTATCATCCAGGTGGATGTTGGTGACCACCTTCCTATTACACTTGGACCCCCACCATTATCTCTTTCAGTGTTTTAGTTTCCTTAATTATAGCACAATTTACTATTTTTGGTATTTTTTCAGGTCCTGAACTTCCAGAGATGTTTTGAGGCCCTAAATGAATTTTTTTGGAAAAACTACGGAAAATGTGAGTCATTGTTTGCTGTTTTCCACTCAAAATTTCTAGTCCTAAGATAGATATTTCTGATGAGGTATTTTGAGCGTCAAAAGTAGATCATATGCCAAAGTTACGACCCCGGGAAGTTTATGTACCAATTTACCCAAATGGGACCCATAGTTTTGGCACTTCATCTCCTAGGGTTAGTTTTTTGGATGTTTAGGGTTTTCCATCGTTTCTCAATAATAAATTGGGCTTCGAGCCTTATTTTAACATAGTTGAGAGGCATGTAGACACCACATCTCTTCTCAAAGATAAGCTAAGATCGCCTAAGCTATTTTATTTCCATTATGTTTGTAAACTTATTTAAGCATTTGATATAAATGAAATGAAGTGTTATTTTTGCTGCATCTCTATAGTTATGGTTATATCTATAATTTTTTGTTTTCTTGTTTAAGTTCAGATCAATGGTATCAGAGCGGTCTTCTCTTTGTCATTTTTTCTTTGCATGTCCCTAATGAGGTCAGGATATAAGTATTTAGGGCTTGAATTGGTTGAACCTTTGCAAGAACAACCTCATAAACCCATAGTGCCTCCCATAGCGGAAGATAAGAAATATGAGGGGGAAAGATATCCTTTCAAAATATTGCTCTAAGAAGCCCTTGAGCAAAAGAGGAACGTGATGATGGGAAAATTTTCCTAGATCCTTTAGCTACTACCCAAAGGTAACGCATCTCCTTTCAACATCCACTCTAGAAGTACCATACCCTTTAAGGTACAAGTTCTCTTTCACATCCTCATATTTTAAGGGTAGCTATATGAAAATGTCATAGATAAATGGTTAAATAATCTAAAAGGATATTTTTTTTGCTCATGATTTTTCCAGTGAGGAAAATATTACTTTTCACTTTTGAAAGTCGCCCCTCATGTCAAGGACTTGTGGGGAACATTTTGTGAGAAGAAATACGAAAGTACACCTTGACTATTTTCTATTACAACCACTTGGAATTTGTTCTGGGAGGCCATCAAGGAGTAGTACTACCCCATCGGGAGCTATAAGGATAAATACATAAAGTGGACCACACTGCGGCAAGGAAGAGACCAAGTCATGCCTGATTTTACCAATTTTTTTCATACCCTTCGCACGAAGATAGGTATCAATGATACTGAGTTGAATTTGGTACTCAAGTATTGCGACTTTCTACACAAGTACATCTAGGATGAGATGGAATTCTTGGACATCTCCTCTCTCGAAAAGACATACCAATACGTTGTCAATATTGTGTAGAAATTTAAACATAAAAAGAAAGATTTCTGATCTGCGAATCTAAAGCAAGGGAAAGACACACCCAAAAGAAAGAGAAAAGGAAAAATCCAAGGTGGAGCGACCCACGATAACCTGTCAAATTCACAATCAAATAATAATACCACGAAGATGAAGAAGGACATGGGAAAGTGGTGTGAGTTCCATAAGAGCTCCACTCACAACATAAGTGAGTGTCAGGCTAAGCAGCCACTAGTGGCTGAGCTAAAGGATTTCGAATCAGATGCATGTTTCAAATTTGAGTCAAAATATGACAAGGGGAATGACAAAGGGAAGTATATCATTGAGAGGGAGCCAATTTCCACCGTGGCCACCACCAAGATCTAGAAGATTGAGCTTTGAGATCGAGAGGAGGGGGAACGCCTCTTCTACTCACACATGTGGGTGAAGGGTTCTCCGTTGTAGTTCATTGTTGACAATGGGTGCCAAAAGAACCTCATTTAAGTAGACGTCATGAAGTGTTTGGGCCTATATAATACAACACATCTACATTCATACACAATCAAGTAGCTTCACCAAGGGAGATATCTTCACACCAGCCAGTAGTGTCACCTTCCCTACAACATCATGCCCTTCACAAATGAGGTATTGTGTGATCTTTCTCCTCTTGAATTTTGTGATGTATTATTAGGACAACCATACTCATGGAAGTGACATGTTTTATATGAGTTTAGGATTTTCTCTATTATTATTTCCTTGGGTAATAAGTTATACATGATACAAGAGATAGACCCACCTTCTGCCATCTCTTTGATCTTTTCTAAGGAATGCAGTAAGATCATCTCCCAGACTGGGAAATTTGTTTTATTTCTTATTCACTCTTAGAGTAATGGGAATATTGTAACCACATCCATGGCCTCTGGGGAGGGTTCCTCATTGCACCATAATTAGGTGGATATACTCATTAAAGAATACATGGACATTTTCTCCTCACCCACAAGGGTACCCTTGCATTATGGAAAATGAAGAGATCAAGCAATAAATCCAGGAATTGATACAAAAAGGTTACATCCGACCAATTTCCTTGCCTTGCGAGAGCCCGATTGTACTTGTACAGAAAAAGGATGGGACCTAGAGGCTCTACATTGATTATCAGACACTAATGGATCTTACTTTTGATGCCAAATCAATAGTGTCATCAATTTTCAATTCAAGAATGAAAAATTTAATCATCAATTGGACAACTTCAAGTTCAGAGTGTGAGACGTATAGTTCCTTTAAATTCATTAAGGTGTTAAAAGCATTTGAGAAAGGTGAAATATGGTGACTCGCCTCTTTATTATAGATGTTGAAATCATGGCATAGGCCTTGTTGTTCTTATTTTTCCAAATTGAAATATCCTTATATGAGATGGGATTTGCAGGTCCATTATCTCTTTCTCCTTCACAAACTCCTCTCCACAGCTCATTAAAAATCAATTGTGTGGAGAGACACTCTTCAGGATGACACTCTTCGGTTGAAGGAGGCATCGAATCATCAAACCATAAAATATAAATTCAGAGCTAAATTAAGTGCGAAGAATGCTGGGGCATATTTGTAAAGGTGCGGTGGAGCTGTAGGACTGAAATATTTTTGAAGGGGAGTTTTTGGGTTTCTGCAGGTCGAATGAAGAGCCGAATACCAACGGGACATGATGCAAGGCTGTATTATACCCGACGGTAGCACTACACATGATTGCAGCACCATCAGTGTGGGTGGGACACAAAAAAGGGACGTTGCATATAGTTTTTTGGTAGATTTACATTACGGTGGTCCGCGGTGGTGTAGTTTGACATGACTAGACTAAAGACCGAGCATGAAATTGGTGTCATAACGACACGACAAAGTCAACATGGTGAATAGAGATTCGGGTTGCAACAGGACGAGGTAACGTGGTAGTGCATGTCGAGGGTTGCATGATACGATAATGAGTCAAGCAGGGTGTGCAGGAACTCCATGACGATGATGTCGTTTGGGCATAAACATGCAAGTGCTACATGCTATTATTTGTGAACTGCATGATTGATGCACAAGGTTGAACAATAACTATGCAGGTTGTTCATAGGTTGCAGGAATTGGATAAATTTTTATATTTTTGTAATATTGTACATTACTGAATTATAATTGAGTGGGAATAATAATCAGGAGTTTCCCCTCTTGTTAACTCAAGTAGTGTTGAAATGAAAAATTTCGACGGTCGCACCTGCCTATGTGTTGGTTGCAATACACCACTAGCATAGGGGCATGATAAAGAGGGAGGGAGGTAGGAGATATAATGAGAGAGAGGAAGGAAGAGAGATAAGAGGGGAGATATATGGGATTGTAGGGGGGAGAGAGGTAGGAAAGAACAAATACATTGAGAGATAGAAGGTGGAGAGAGAGAGGAAGTGAAAAGGGAGAGATGGGGAGAGAGTGGTGGAGAGAGGAGAAGATGGAAGAGAGAGAAGAGAAGAGGAGAGAGATAAGGAAAGAAGGGGAAGAGAGAGAGAGAGGGTGGCACAAATATGGATGGGAGAGAGAGAAGGAGAGAAGGGGAAGAGAGAGAAGGAGACATAGAAATCGAGGGGAGAGAGAGAGAAGGAGAGAGGGAGGGAGATAGTGATAGAGTTGGAGGGAAGAGAGAGAGATAGTGATGGGAGGGGAGAGACAAAGGGAGGTGGGAGAGAAAGGGAGAGAGAGGAAGGAATAGAGAGAGGATGGAAGAGATAGAGGGAGAGAGATGGATTTGCATGAGGAGAGAGAGGGAGGAGAGAAGAAATAAATAGAGGGAGAAAGTTGGAGAGACAAAGGGGGTGAAAAGGGAGGGATGGAGAGAGAGTGAGGGAGAGAGGAGAGTGGGAGGCAAGAGATAGAGCAGGAAATAGAGGGGGGGGTGAGAGAAGGCAAAGAGATATAGAGGGAGAGGGAGAGAAAGATATAGATAGATATGGAGAGAGAGTGTGCATGTTTTGGGGGTGAGATAGAGAGACAAATAAGGAGAGATAGAGATATATAGATATATAGTTGGAGGGGAGAGAGGGAGAAGATATATACAAAGGGAGGAAGAGATATAAAAATGGAGATAGAGAGAGGGAGAGAATGTGTGTGTGTGTGTGTGTGTGTGTTTGGGGATGTGATACAAAGATATAAAGAAGATATGGTGATATATATAGATATAGATGGTGGGGGAGAGATATGGAAAAAGAGAGAGACATAGAGAGGTAGGGATATGTGGATAAAGAGAGACAGATAGGGGGGAGAATGGGTGGGAAAGAGAGAGATATTAGGGAGAGAGAGAGAGAATGAGAGAGAGAGGGAGATAGGCACAAATATGAAGGGGGGAGAGGGGGAATAAGAAAGAGACAGAGATAAAAAATATAGATATTATATAACCAGCCTAGATCCATCTTAAGGGCCAAGAGGGATCAAATCTCTCAAGGTGCAAATATTTCCTCATTTTTTAAACACAAAAAAGAGGTTTTCACCTCTAGAGATTTGATCCCTCTCGATGCTTGATAGATCTGAGGGTAAGATGGATCTATGTTGGTTTAGATAAGGGAAAATCATACTATTCATATCACATTAAAATATATAACATATAAATAGTAATAAATTAAGATATATTTTTCCATATAAATTTTAAAACAAAATTGGGCTAACCATATTTAAATTTAATTAATAAGCACATAAAAACCTATTTTACAAGATAACAAGGTTCTTAACCATGCATATTCACCCCCATTTTACCATGGATATTATTCACTTGTAAATAGGATTTATTACCCACATGCCAAAAAACCATAACTCATTTCAAAATCAAAATATTTTATAAACATTAAAATTTAATTTGATTTTATAACATTTTTTCCAAAGGGTCAATGAGGAAATTTCTATTCAAAACAAAATCTAGTTTTCATACCATAACCATTACATATTTTGTCTGACTCCACTATAGTTCTACTTTCATATGTCTAAATCACAAGAAACCTATTCTTATGATGTTTTTTGCCTACAATTATGAATAAATGCTTATTATATACTCTGTATTAAAGTCATACATATAGATAAAAGTTACGTAACATCATAAACTAAAATAGAGAAGAAAATGTAAAAATCCTAGGCTTCCAAGCCAGAGAATTCTTCAAAATTGGAGCTCATTAATCAATCTTGTTGCTCTAGATATTGAAATATATTCCCCTTTTTCCTTGCTCTGTCTTCATTGGATTCAACCTCTACTAGTGCTAGTTGAAATATCGCAACAAACCTGTCTTCCATTTCAACCAATTTGCAGTGAATGACTTCCATTTCAGTCTTGAATGAACTTTATAGACATTCAATTTTGATCTGCATCAATTCAAGCTTGGAATTGGTCAATAGTTGGAGGGATTTCTAAGCTTTCTCTTCAGCCTCATTTTGCTAGTTGAAGGCACTCAATTTCCTTTAGAACCCTTTCCATAATTTATTTGATATTGCATTTTTCAGTGTTATGAGTAGAGGAGTCAACATTCTCCATGGATAACATGCACAACCTCAACACTTACTTACAGTTACCGACTCGAATTTCTATTGCTTCTCTAGAACAAATCACTACTTGGTTTAGATCCCTGAGGGTGAAATATAAACTTCTCCATCAAATATAAGCATGTAGGGTCCTATTACAGAGACTGTCACATCCATCATGAACTTTGATCCCTTCCTTGTCACAATTGAATGCAAGTATGGTTCATCCATGTCTATTCGACTTCAAGATTGTTTTTAGAGGTGAAAATTGATACGAAGGAAGTGAGGGAATAGCTCTAGCATGAGGCGAATTGAATGTAAACTCCTTGACTGATTAAAAATTTGAAGTTCATGCAAGCAATGAAAACAAAGGGAATTTGAGAGGTGACTTCACATGCCATCTATGGATGCAATATAGACAAGAGTACTAGAGGGGTGGTGTCCGAGGTCGGGAAATAAATGATGACCACTAGACCATATGGGTTTTCATCTATGTAAACTTTATATTCCAAAAATAGATTTTCTCTTCAAACCCTCATTTATCAAGATTTTTAAATGCTCATTGATGCAAACAATTGTTCCTTTTTTTCTTTGTTAAGAGTCATTGCAATGGGGAATTTAACATACATCTATTATCCAATTTTATATTCCATTGGTTCTATCTTGTTCCTTTATTAGCTAAAGTATCTGTTGTTGAAATAAATTTCCTTAGAACATGATAAATTTTAATTTTTTCACACTGTTGTAGTTTTAGGATAATATGAAACACAATGGGAGAGAGGTTGCAATTGTGCTAGCATTTAGCCTCCCAAATTGGCGAGATTACTATCAATGAATCGCTAAATATCATGATTTTTTGGATCTTCTTTTGAATGGAAAGCTCTAAAAATTTCCAAAGAGAAATGAACTTCACTTGATGTTTGGTTTCCACTCCCATTCCCCTAGCATATTTTATCTCGAATTTTTCATCAGGGTGAAGGATCACCCCTCCTGCTCCTGCCACCTCTAATTTATAACATTTTTAAAATTAAATATAAAATAAAAAAGGTATGGGGGAGAGTGTTGTATGTAAATGTTCGAAAAAATTTACATGTGGCATCAATTAAAAAATAATAAAAGGTTAAAGGTATGGGGGAGAGTGTTGTATTTAAATGTTTGTAAACATTTAAATGTGGCCTCAGTAAAAAATAATAATATGTTAAAATTAATTGTGTGGAGAGACACTCTTCAAGATAACATCCCGCCAACTTATTAGCACAACCTAACCTAGGGGCATCACATACCACAAAATTATTAGTAGAGCATTACCTTGACGCCATCAAGGAGAATTGATCCTCTGACCTCCCATTAGCGAGTTGCTTTAGCAATGGGAAATCAAATAATTTAGGTAACCTTCTGGACATAGTTATGTCAAATATGTTGTAATATGATGTAAATATCTTAACTTGGTCAAAATAAAATAAAAGTAAAAATTAAATTAAAAAAAATAAAGAAAATAATTAATAATGATAATTATCAATAAAACAATTTGACTTCCATAAATTACGTAAAACTAAAACTAAAAATAAAATAAAATAAAAATAGATAAATATATTCATAATTAATAATAAAATCAGTCTAGATCCATCTTAACTTTGAAAAGGGATCAAATTTCCCAAGATGCAAACCTCTTTTAAAGTGAAAAGAGATTTGATCCCTCTAAACTCTTGGTAAATCCAAGTTAAGACAATAATTATAACTTAAAAATAAAGTGTAATGACAATAATTATAACTTAAAATAAAGTTATAGTTCAATTCATTATTATTATTTTAATCTTTTCAACCTGAAATGTACCGTGAATTAAGTGTTTTGATGTGTATAATAGATCAATACCTATCAATATTTTTTAAACATTAAATTTATATCAATATACTAATAAATAATTATTATAAAATTATTTTATTCCATATTTTAATATAAAAATCCTTTAATACATTTCCATATTTCCTTAAAATTTTATAATTTTTTTTCCAAAGGGACAGTTAGGAGATTAATATTCAAAAGAAAATCTAGCTTTTAGACCATAACCCTTATATATTTTGTCCATCTCCACTATAATTCTACTTGCATATGTCCAAAGCACAAGAATCCCATGCTTATGATATTTTTTTTCTACAACTATGAATAAATTCTTATTATATACTCTATATTAAACTCCTAGATAGAGACAAAATTTACGTAACATCATAAACTAAAATAGAGAATAAAACGTAAAAAAAACTAGACTTCCAAGCTAGGAACTTCTTCAAAATTGGAAGCTCATTAATCAATCATGTTGCTCTGGATCTTGAAATATATTCCATTTTTTCCTTATTTCCTCTTCATTGGCTTCGACCTCTACTAGTGTTAGTTGAAATCCTGTGACAAACATGTCTTTTACTTCTGCAAATTTGCAATGAATCAATGTCATTTGAGTCATGAATTAACTCTGCAGACATTCAATTTTAATCTGCATCAATTCAAGCTTGGAATTGGTCAATACTTGTAGGGATTTCTGAGCTTGCTCTTCAACCTCGTTTCTCTAGTTGAAGGCACTCAATTTCCTCAAAAACCCTTTCCATAATCTATTCGATGTTGACTTTTTCAATGTTATGGGAAGAGGAAGAAAAATTCTCCATGGAGAACATGCACAACCTCAACACTTGCTTATGGTTTCTCGCTCAAATTGCCTCTTCTTCTATAAAACATATCCACCCGCCTATTACACTTGGACCCCCACCACTGTCTCTTTCAGTGTTTCATTTTTCTTAATTGTAGGAAAATTTAATATTTTTGGCATTTTTTCAGGTCCTGAACTTCCGGAGCCGTTTTGAGGTCCTAAATGACATTTTTTGGGAAAACTAGGGAAAATGTGAGTCCTTGTTTGATGTTTTCCACTAAAAATTTGTAGTTCTCAGATAGATATTTATAATGAGGTATTTTGCGTGTCAAAAGGAGATCAGATGCCAAATTTACCACCTCAAAAAATTTATGTACCAATTTATCCAAACGGGGCCCATAGTTTTGGCACTTCATCTCCTAGGTTTAGGTTTTTGGATGTTTAGGGTTTTCCATTGTTTATCAATAATAAATAGGACTTCAAGCCATATTTTAATATAGTTCAGAGGCATGCAGCCCCCACATATTTTCTTAGAGATAAACTACCATCTCTTGAGCTAGTTTATTTCCATTCTATTTGTAAGGTTATTTCAATATTTGATATTAATGAAATGAGGTGTTATTTTTGCTACATCTCTATATTCATGGTTATATTTGTAATTTTTTATGTTCATGTTTAATTTAGGATAAATAGTATCGGAGCGGTCTACTCTTTCTGAGTTTTTCTTTCCATGTCCCTAACAAGGTCGAGAAATAAGGAGTTAGGGCTTGAATTGGTCGAACCTTTACAATACCAACTTCACAAACCCATCGAACCTCCCATGGCGGAAGAGAAGAAATATGAGGGGTTAACATATCCTTTCAAAATATCTCTCGAAGAAACCCTTAAGAGACAGAGGAACGTGATGATGAACAACTTTTCCCATCTCCTTCAGTCGCTACCCAAAGGTGACGCGTCTCCTTCCAACATCCACTTTGCAAGCGCCAAACCCTTCAAGGTACAAGTTCACATTGACATCCCCATATTTGAAGGGTAGCTAGATGCGAACGCCATAGATAGATGGTGAAATCATCTAGAAGGATGTTTTTTTGCTCACAACTTTTATAGCCGAGAAAATATATCTTTTTCACTTTTGAAAGTCACCCCCCACATCAAGTAATGGTGGGAAACATATTGTGAGAAGAAATACGAAATTACACCCTGACTATTTTCAGTCGCACCCACTTGGAATTTTTTCTAGGATGCCATCATGGATCAGTACTACCCCGTTGGGAGCTATGAGGATAAATATATAAAGTAAACCACTTTGCGGCAAGGAAGAGACCAATTCATGCCTAAGTTTACCAATGTTTTTCATACCCTTCACACAAAGTTGGGTATCAATGATTCTGAGTGGAATTTGATAGTCAAGTACTACGATTGTCTACATAGGTACATCCAGGATGAGATGGAGTTCCTAGAAATATCCTCGCTCAACAAAACGTATTGATACATTGTCAATATTGATTATAAATTTAAACATAAAAAGTGAGATTTTGGATTTGTGAATCCGAAGCAAGGGAAAGGCACCTCGAAAACAAAGATCAAAGGAAAAATCCAAGGCATGGCGACCCATGATAAACTGTCAAATCTAAAATCAAAGAATAACACCATGAAGATGAAGCAAAACATGGGAAAGTGGTGTGAGTTCCATAAGAGCTCCACTCACAACAAAAGTGAGTGTAAATCCAAGTAGCCACTAGTGGCTAAGATAAAGGCTTTTGAATCAGATGCATGTTCCAACTCTGAGTCAAAACCTGAAAAGGGGAATGAAAAATGGAAGTAGATCATTGACACAGAGCACAGTGCCACCTTGGCCACCACCTAGATCTAGAAGATTGAGCCTGAAGATCCATAGGAGGGGGAACACCTCTTCCACTCACAAATGTGGGTGAATGGTTCTTCGTTGTAGTCCATTGTTGACAACGGGTGACAAAACAACCTCATTTCAGTAGAGGTCGTGAAGTGGTTGGGCCTATATACTACAACACATCCACAAACATACACTATTGGGTGGCTTAACCAAGGGAGAGATCTTCACACCAGCCAACAGTGCCACCTTCCCTAAAGCAATAAGCCCTTCATAGATGAGGTATTGTGTGATGTTTCTCCTCTTGAATTTTGTGATGTATTATTAGGAAAACCATACTTGTGGAAGTGAAATGTTGTATATGAGTCTAGGCCTTGATCTATTATGATTTATTTGGGTATAATTATATAGGATATAGGAGGTAGCCCCATCTTCTGCCATCTCTTTGATATTTGCTAATAAACGCAATAATATCATCTTCCAGACTGGGAATATTTCTTTTATTTTTGACTCGCTCTCAAAGTAAGGGGAATATTGTAGCCACATCCATGGCCTCTTGGAAGGGTTCCTCCATGCACCATAATCAGGTGGATACACTCATTGAATAATACAAGGACATCCTCTCCTCACCCACAAGGGTAGCCTTGCTCTATCAGGTCAAGCATTCGATCAATATGACTCCCGACACACCATACCAAACAAGTCGATATGTCACCACTCCATTATGGAAAATGAAGAGATCAAGAAACAAATCCAGGAATTGCTACAAAATGGGTACATCCGACCAAGTTACTTGCCTTGCGGGAGCCCGATTGTTCTTGTATAGAATAAGGATGGGACCTAGAGGCTCTGCATTGATTATCAAACACTAATGGATCTTAATTCTGATGCCAAATCAATAGGGTCATCATTTTTCAATTCAATACTGAACAATTTAATCATTAACTGGACAACTTCAAGTTTAGGGTATGAGACATATAGTTCCTTTAACTTCTTTAAGGCCTCAAAATCATTTAAGAAATAAGAATTATGGTAACTCACCTCTTTATTTATAGATGTTGAAATCAACGCATAGGCCTTGTTGTTCTTATTTTCCCAAATTGAAATATCCTTATCTGAGGTGGGATTTGCAGGTGCATTATCTCTTCCTCCTTCAAAAACTCCTCTCCACAACTCATTAAAAATTAAATGTGTGGAGAGACACTCTTAAAGATGACACTCTTTAGTTGAAGGAGAAATAGAATCATCAAACCATAAAATAGAACTTCAGAGCTAAATGAAGTGTAAAGAAGGTCGGGGCATATGGGTAAAGGTGCGGTGGAGCTGCAGGACTGAGGTATTTTTGAAGGGGATTTTTTGGGTTTTCGCAGGTGGAGTGAAGAGTTGAATGTAAACATGACGTGACGCAAGGCAATATTATACCCGATAGTAGCACAACACATGATTGCAACACCGAAAGTGTGGGTGGAACGCAAAAAAGGGACGTTGCAAATAGTTTTCAAGCGGATTTACATTACAGTGGTCCACGGTGGCATAGTTTAACATGACTAGACCAAATACCGAGCAGGAAACAAGTGTCACGACGACACTAAAAATTCAACAGCGTGAATATAGAGTCGGGTTGCACCATGACGGGATGACATGGTAGTGCATGCTGAGGGTTGCATGACGTGATAATGAGTCAAGCAGGGCGTGTAGGAGCTCCACAATGATGAAGGCGTTTGGGTAGAAACATGCAGGGGCTACATGGTAGTATTTTTAAAGTGCATGAATGATGCACAAGGTTGAACAATAATTGTGCAGGTTTTTCATAGGCTGTGGGAATTGGATAAATTTGTATATTTTTGTAATATTGTACATTAATGAATTATAATTTAGTGGCAAAGTAATTCAGGAGTTTCCCCTCCCGTGAACTCTAAGTAGTGTTGAAATATAAAAATTTGGTGCTGTCACACCCGCCTATGTGTTGATTGCAAGACACCACTAGCGTAGGGGCATGATAAAGAGGGAGGGAGGTAGGAGAGAGACTGAGAGATATGAAGGAATAGAGATAAGATGGTAGATATATGGGGCTGGAGGTGGGGGGAGGGTTAGGAAAGAAGAAAGACATAGAGAGATAAAGGTGGAGAGAGAGAGGAAGTGAAAGGGAGAGATAGAGAGAGAGTGATGGAGAGAGGAGAAGAGGGAAGAAAAATAAGAGGAGATTAGAGAGATAAGGAGAGAAGGGGAAGAGAGAGAGAGGGTGACACAATTAGGGAGGGGATAAAGAGAAGGAGAGGAGGGGAAGAGAGAGAGAGGGAGACACAGAAATGTAGGGGAGAGAGAGAAGGAGAGAGGGAGGGAGATAGTGACAGAGTTGGATGTAAGAGAGAGAGATAGTGATGGGAGGGGAGAGACAAAGGGAGGTGGGAATGAAATGGAGAGAGAGTAAGGAATAGAGAGAGAAATCAAGAGATATAGGGAGAGAGACGTATTTGTAGGAGGCGAGAGATGGAGGAAAGAAGAAAGAAATAGAGGGAGAAATTTTGAGAGACAAAGGGACTGAAAATGGAGGGATGGAGAAAGAGTGAGAGAGAGAGGACAATGGGAGGCAAGAGATAGAATAGGAGAGAGAGCGGGGGGGGAGAGAGAAGGGGAAGAGATAGAGAGGGAGAGGGAGAGAAAGAGATAGATAGATATGGAGAGAGAATGTGTGTGTTTTGGGGATGAGATAGAGAGACAAATAAGGAGAGATATAAATATGTAGATATATAGCTGGAGGGGGGGGGGGGGAGGGAGAAGATAGATATATAGCGAGGAAGAGAGATAAATACGGAGATAGTGTGTGTGTGTGTGTGTGTGTGTGTGTGTGTGTTTGGGGAGGTGGGATAGAGATATAAAGAAGAAGAGATGGTGATATATATAGATATAGATGGTGGGGGAGATAGAGGGAAAAAGATAGAGACATAGAGAGGTAGGGATAGGTGGAGAAAGAGAGACAAATAGAGGGGAGAGTGAGTGGGGAAGAGAGAGAGAGAGGGTGAGAGATATAATGAGAGAGAGAGGGAGATAGGCACAAATGTGAAGGGTGGAGAGGGGAAATAAGAAAGAGATAGATAAAAATATAGATATTATATAGCCAGCCTAGATCCATCTTAAGGGCCGAGAGAGATCAAATCTCTCAAGGTGCAAATATTCCCTCAATTTTTTAACACAAAGAAGATGTTTTCACCTCTAGAGATTTTATCCCTCTCGACGCTTGATAGATCTAAGGGTAAGATGGATCTATAATGGTTTAGATAATGGAAAATCATACTATGCATATCACAGTAAAATATATAACATATAAATAATGGTTATAAATTAAGATATATTTTACCATATAAATTAAAAAAAAAATACAGGCTAACCATATTTAAATTTAATTAATAAGCACATAAAAACCTAGTTTACAATATAACAAGGTTCTTAACCATGAATATTCACCCCCATTTTTCCATGGATATTATTGAATTGTAAATAGGATTTATTACAATATCACGGGACAACACCATAACATGTTAATACCACATGTCAAAAAACAATAACTCATTTCAAAATCAAAATATTTTATAAATATTTTAATTTATTTTAATTTTATAACATTTTTTCCAAAGGGGCTGTGAGGAGATTTATATTCAAAATAAAATCTAGTTTTTAGACCATAACCATTACATATTTTGTCCAGCTACACTATAGTTCTACTTTCATATGTCCAAAGCATAAGAAACCTATGCTTATGACATTTTTTGCCTACAATTATGAATAAATTATTATTATATACTTTGTAGTAAACTCTTAAATATAGATAAATGTTACATAACATCATAAACTAAAATAGAGAAGAAACTGTAAAAAACTAGGCTTCCAAGCCAAGGAGTTCTTCAAAATTGGAGCTCATTAATCAATCTTGTTTCTCTAGATCTTGAAATATATTCCCCTTTTTCCTTTCACTGTCTTCATTGGATTTGATCTCTACTGGTGCTAGTTTAAATCCCGCAGCAAAAATTTCTTCCATTTCTACCAATTTACAATGAATGACTGTTATTTCAGTCTTGAATGAACACTGTAGACATTCAATTTTGATCTGCATCAATTCAAGCTTCGAATTCGTCAATAGTTGGAGGGATTTCCAAGCTTTCTCTTCACCCTCATTTCGCTAGTTGAAGGCACTCAATTTCCTTCAAAACCATTTCCATAATCTATTCAATGTTGCATTTTTCAGTGTTATGAGAAGAGAAGCCAACATTCTCCATGGAGAACATGCACAACCTCAACACTTACTTACAGTTGTTGGCTCGAATTTCCACTACTTCTCTACAAAAAATCACTACTTGGTTTAGATCCCTGGGGGTGAAATATAAACTTCTCCATCGAATATAATCATGTAGGGTCCTATTGCAGAGACTGTCATATCCATCATGAACTTTGATCCCCTTCCTTGTCAAAATTGAATGCAAGTTTGGTTCATCCATGTCTATTCGACTTCAATATTGTTTCTGGAGGTGCAAATTGATACGAATGAAGTGAGGGAATAGCTCTGACATGAGGTGAGTTGAATGTAAAATCCTTGATCGATTAAAAATTCGAAGTCCATGCAAGCCAATGAAAACAAAGGAAATTTGAGAGCTGACTTCACATTCCATCTATGGATTATAAGATTGACAAGAGTACTAGAGGGGTGGTGTTCGAGGTCGGACAATAAATGATGACGACTAGACCATATGGGTTGTCATCTACATAACCTTTATATTCCAAAAAAAGGCTTGCTCTTCAAACCCTCATATATCAACATTTTTAAATGCTCAATGATGCAATCAATTGTTCCTTCTTCTTTTTTTGTTAAGATTCATTGCAATGGGGAATTTAATATACATCTATTATTCAATTTTATAATCCATTGGTTCTATCTTGTTATTTTATTAGCTAAAGTATCTGTTTTTGAACTCAAATTCCTTAGAACATGATAAATTTTAATTTGTTCACATTGCAGAAGTCTTAGGATAATACGAAAAACAATGGGAGAGAGGCTGCAATTGTGCTAGCATTTAGCCTTGCAAACTGGCGAGATTAATATTAATGAATCGCCAAATATCATGATTTTTTGGATCTTCTTTTCAATGTCCAGCTCTAAATCTTTCCAAAGAAAAAGGAATTTCACTTGATGTTTGGTTGCCACCCCCATTCCCCAAGCATATTGTATCTCGATTTTTTCATTGGGGTGAAGGATCACCCCTCCCACTCCTGCCACCTCTGATTTATAAAATTTTAAAAATTAAATCTAAAAGCAACAAGGTATGGGGGAGAGTGTTGTATGCAAATGTTTGTAAAAATTTACATGTGGCCTCAATTAAAAAATAATAAAAGGTTAATGAATGAATGAATGATATTTTAATGTCCATGAGACTAAAAATAGTCTATGGGACCACCAGCTTGCTTGCTTTTTGCCTTTTTCAATTCAATCCTTTTCTTACTGAAATTGATGATGAGATGACCCAACCTTATAACAGTTCCATCACTGAAAAGGAAATGCCACGGAATTGATGCTAACATACTATGGTAACTATCCCTGATGTCTCTGAAAGCGTCACATTCCAAAATGAAATGTTTTTATGATTCCACTGCCCCAGAAGTGCAAAAAGTGCATACTCTTTCTTCCCAAGCTTCTTTAGGTCACTTCCACCATCCCGTTTCACACCGAAGTTGATGTGAGTTAGTTCTTAATTGAGCTATAAGAACCTTTTCCCCCCACGGAATGCTTGCTCCAATGTATTATTTTTGTTGGAGATCACAAGTGGGGTTGAATTCCCAAACATAATACTTCTTCTTTCTACCCAACTCTTTTCCCCATATACCCTTACGGAACTTTTCCAACGCAAAATTATTTAATTCCTTGCTATTTGAGGGACATGAATTCAAGTAAATATTCCATTTTTGCATCCATTTGTTGTTTTGTCTCATCCATGATTTCTTTCTTTCACTCATACCTTCATTGAAGATAACTTTCGGCCATCTACCATCTCCCATTTTCTCCATTCTCTTTAGGTACCTTATAAGACACACCATGGCAATTGCTTCGATGGGCACTACCCCTGTTTCACTCAGAATTATCTCATAGGGAACCAAACCTTTTATTTTGAACTTGCTCATGATCAAGCATTTTTGAATTTTTTCAATTTGTTTCCATTTTGAAACAGAGATGTTGCTAGCCCACAATTCACACCCATATAATATCACTGGACAAACTAGGTGTCCAAAAAGTACTTTGATTGTGTTCCAATCCCATAACTCTGCCTCTCTACATCTATTTTGAAGTGCATATAATGCTTTCCACCCTCCTAAAATTATTTTCTTTCTACAATCCTCCCAATTAAACTTGTTGTTGAAATCGATCCCGAGGTACTTGTATTCATTTACTTCTTCAAGAATGTTGTCTTGAAAGAAGAACGTATGTCGGCTTTGCTTCCTTTATTAGAGAAAATCATTATATTTGTCTTATTGGTATTGACTTGCATCCCCATTGCTTTACAAAAATGCTCAAGGGAATATAGGTGCATCTACAATCCATGGGCCAATTTAGCAACTAGCACAAGATCATCAGCATATAGAAGAAGCTTTATCACAAACTCCCCCAATTGAACACCCTACCCACCTTGAAAATTTAACCACTCTTCCATTTTGTCAATATATAAACCAAAAAGGGTAGGGGATAAAGGGCAACCTTGCTTGACCCCAATGTCACTTCTCAAACTTTCTGAAATGCCTGCTGAAGTTCTAATCTTGACTTTCACCTCTTCATAAAGCCTATGGACATCAGCTCTATATTGTAAAGGAATTTCAAGTTCTTCCATTCTACGCCACAAATTATCTCTAGGGACCGTGTCAAATGAATTTTTGAAGTCAAAAAAGAAGAAAAATACTTCTTCTTTACTCCCCCAAACATTTTCAACAATGTGTCTCATCGTGATGCCATGATCTATTGTAGAATGCTTCGGCCTAAAACCTGCTTGCCTTTCTACCCTCTTTTCTTTTACTTCTACCCACTCACTGATTCTATTTTCTACCATGCCACTAAAAATTTTTGCAAACAGAGGATTGATCATAATGGTTCTATAGTTGGAAGGATTATTAATGTCTCCTCTTTTAAAAGGGGGAATTGCTAGACTAGTTGTCCAATCCCTTGGGAACCCTTGCTGAATGACATTGTTGAATATTTCCATAATGTGGGGTGCCAAAATGTTCATTCCCTACTTTAGATATTCTTCTTGAAGTTCAATCAAGTCTCTTGCCTTCCCTGCTTTCAACTTTTTAATTCCTACCTCCACCTCCTGTACTGTGAAAATCTTTGTAGATGTGTTGATCCTGGGAGGAGGCTCAACCTCTACTTCTCTTTCATAGAGTTTCCTTGCATAGTCAAACCACTGATTGGCTATAATATGATTTTCAATTTGCTTCTTCCTTGGTTGAAGTGCCTGCCAAAAAAGTTTTGGGTTATTCTTGCCAAGATATATCATCTCTTCTCGCCTTGTTTGCATGAACTCATATTTTTTCTTTTTTAAAATCTGCATATACAACTTTACATTCATCTTCCCCTCTCCTTCCTTTTTCAAGGTTCTCCTTGCCATTTTGCATTCATCATCGAACCATGCATTCACAGGAAAACAATTTGATTCTGATTTCCTTTTTTTGATCTTTTGCACTTCTCAAGCACACCGTGGACCAATTTTCTCCTTTTGAATTGATCTCCTCAACATTTTTTTGAAGATAGTGCAATTTTCTTGTGTTAGAAGAATTTTTCCCCTTAATGCCGGTTGTTGAGAACATTGGGTTTTCCTCCTATTCTGTCTTTCTTCTAACCAGGATAACTTTATATAAATTGGGTTATGATCTGATTTTAAATCCCAAATATGCTTTCCAATCTACTTTATATAAATTGGGTTATGATCTGATTTTAAATCCCAAATATGCTCTCCAATCTTAACTTCAGCTATTCTTTCTATTAGGATTTGTAACCTAATAACATAGTCAACTACACTTGCCCCATTGTATGGGGGAGAGTGTTGTATGTAAATGTTTGTAAATGT
Source organism: Pinus albicaulis (assembly GCA_034641835.2). NCBI lineage: Eukaryota > Viridiplantae > Streptophyta > Pinopsida > Pinales > Pinaceae > Pinus > Pinus albicaulis. The sequence goes on along the minus strand of JAXQQM020077322.1, from coordinate 56,550 downwards.
TTACATCTGGTTTCAATTAAAAAATAATAAAAAGTTAAAAATTAATTGTGTGGAGAGACACTCTTTAGGATAACATCCCGTCAACTTGTTAAGGATAACATCTTGCCAACTTATTAGCACAACCTAACCCTGGGGGGATCACATACTGCCAACTTATTAGTAGAGCATTACCTTGTGACCTCCCATTAGCAAGGTGCCTTAGCAATGAGAAATCAACAAATTTAGTTAACCTTTAGGACATAAGCATGGGAAATATGTTGTAATATGTTGTAAATATTTTAACTCGGTCAAAATAAAATAAAAAAATTAAAAATTAAATTAAATTAAAATAAAAGAAATAATTTTATAATGATAATTATCAATAAAACATTTTGACTTCCATAAATTACATAAAACTAAAACTAAAAATAAAATAAAATAAAAATCGATAATTATGTTTATAATTAATAATAAAATCAGTCTAAATCCATCTTAACTTCGAAAAGACATCAAATTTCAATTCATTATTATTATTATTTTAATCTTTTCAAAGTGAAATGTATCGTGATCAATGTTTTTCTTAAACATTAAATTTTTATAAATATCTGATAAATAACTATTATAAAATTCTTTTATTCCATATTTTAATATAAAAGTCCATTAATACATTTCCTTATTTATAAAATTAAATAAAATAACTATTATTTTATTTCATATTTTAATACACTTTCTTATTAAGATAAACGAGGGGCAAAACAAGGGCAAAGCAAGCGGATTAAGTGCATGGATCCTCAATGTGACGAAGAAAGTTGGTGATTGCGAAGTGAACACTAGGGCACCACTTCACTGTCACTTTCTCTTTCTGGTTGTCGTCAATAGGAAGCGATGTGCGGTTCCATAGACCTTCTTCGTCACACGTGATATTACAATGCACTTAATCCGCTTGCTCTGTCCCTCGCTTATCTGACCTAAGAAAGTGACGCGTCCAGCAGACATTGCAGAAAGTGTGACCACAATCCATCATTGTGCTGTCCTCCTCTTTCAAATCTTCCTCTGCACACACATCACATCACAGATGGTAACTACAGAATTTGTAGATTAACGCGGTCTAATGGTCGCAACACCCGCTTGCGAAAACAATCACTCAATTTCTCTTTTGGCATATGCATCCAGCAATCGTTAATGTAAATCGTGGATTAAGAGGATGCGAGCATGTTTTTCCTTTACATCTGCAAATATATCTATCATCTTATGTAGAACATTTCTCTGTTCGCAAGAAGAAGCAAAACGTTAATATGAGCTACCCTAGTTCGCCACAACGATGTACAATATTTCTTACCAATATCACATTCCATAGTATTGTCGGTATATTTTTTCTTATTGATTTCAAGTTATGCAATATCACATTCCATAGTATTGTCGGTATGTTTTTTTGTTATTGATTTCAAGTCATGCAGTGCCAGTGATGTCAAAGCTCATGGGAAGCCAAACCAATATTGCATTTGTAATAATTGTTATTTAATGATTTTCTTTCTTCTCTTAGAAGTAACGCAAGGAAAATCCATTCATAAATTTTTACAACTTGTAAAAAATCGAAATTACACGCTTGGGAAACTTCAAATTCAAGAAAGTTCATTTCTTTGCATTCTCCTCCACGTAAATGTAAATGACAGAGGATTTATACGGCCACAACCTTACCTTGCAAGAAGATCTGACCTCTTCTTGCTTCTAAGGGCAGAAATAAAATCGTTTCGTTAAGGAACAATTACTACAAATGAAATATTTGGTTGAAGAAACATGTAACCATGATCAGCTCAAGCGGAAATTGCATCCTTTAAAATGAAACTTAAATCCTCTACTAGGGTGTTCAATCACTCCAGCTCATCAATCCTGTATTAAGGTGTTGAATCACTCCAAAAGCTGGCAAACACAATCCTATATCAGGATGTTGAATACTCCAAAAGCTAGAAAACACAATTAGGGTGTTGAATCACTCAAGAAGCTAGCAAACACAATTTAGCTAGGGTGAAAGAAAAACATGGTTCTATCTCATTTATATTTAGATTAGCATTATTTATTTTAAATGTATTATACCGAGATTTTGGATGAAGTGTATGTTTAACTTTTTTTTTTTTTTTTATTAAGTGAAAATTTTCACTATTATCAATAATTTAATTTATTAGTAGAATAATATATAAAATTAAATTATTACTAGCAATTGCACCATATGTTGCAAAAGAAACATCATAAGGAAATAGCATAGGAAAGAGTAGCCTAGAAGAAATAAGATGTTGCAGAAAAGGAGCCATTGTGGAGGAATGAAAATTAAAAAACATTTCCATGGAAGAAGGTAGTGAAATTTTCTTCCTTGATCCTTACAAATCATGAGACCTATGTTGAAGTTAAGTAAAATACCTTGTGTGATCATGCCAACATGAATGCCTCATGAATAAAGAAATGGATAGTGGTTTTCTACCTTCAAAATCAAAGGCTGCTTCGGTGCAATTCCTCCACATTTAATCTTGATCAATTCCTATTGAGTCACTTACGTATTATTTCCTTCATGATCTTTGAAAATATTCAAAATATGACATTGTTCTTTACCATTGATATCCCTGGTGTTTCCCATGTTCTTGTTTTTCCACTATCGCTGATATGAAATTGGTTTTTTGCAGTAAAAATAAGGCCATTGAGAAAATAGCTCCAACACCAAGAGAGATTTGGTAGCATTTATGGAGTCTGCAAACATGTCTTGTTATATGGTTTTGGCTACTCGACATAGATTTCTTGATCTTGTGTAGAAGAAATTAATTTTTATTTATTTATATTACATTAACCATGAAATTGCCAACATTCATGGCACACTTTCCATCACATTTGTAGAGCAAATTATAACAGAGTATCACACAATTCTTATTAGGGTTAAATGCTCCTATATGCAACAACGATGAATTTCATCACTTAAGAGAAGTAAGAACAAGGTTATTGAGAAAACAACTCCAACACATTTGTAGAGAAAATTATAAAACAATATCACACTTTTCTTATGAGAGATAAATGCTTCTATATGCAACAACCATGGATTTCATCACTTAAAAGCAGTAAAAACAAGTTTATTGAGAAAATAACTCCAACACATTTGTAGAGAAAATTATAAAACAATATCACACTTTTCTTATCAAATCTAAATGATCCTATACGCAACAACTATGGCTTTCATCAGTTCAAGAGTAGTAAAAACAAGTTTATGGAGAAAACAACTCTACACTGGGAGATATTTGGAAGCAATTGTTGAATTGGTGAACATGTATTGCTCTATGGTGTTGGATATTGGGCATAAATTTCTTGATCTTGTATACAAGACTGTAAATTTGCATGTAGCTTATAATGCATTAACCATGAAATTGTCAACATTTAGGGCACATTTTCCATCACATTTGTAGAGAAAATTACAATAGAGTATCACATTTTTACTATCATATCTAAATGTTCTTATATGGAACAACTACCTTTTGCCTCATAGTTTAAATTTGTGCAAGGAGGAGGAGAGGAGTGTCAAGGTGCAAGCTAGAATATGAAGAGAAAGAATAATCTTCTTTGGGCCTTGAGATAGACTCATTCTCTGCACATCTAGAGTGAGTAAAGCTTAATAAAACAAAACTCACCATACTTTAAATTTTTACAATAAATATCTTAAATTAGAATATCAATTTAATACATTTTACTCAATTACACATTTAACAATATTCATTTAAAAAATACAAATACAAATTACTGTCTCTTTTTACTTTTTAAATACCCGATGTTTGTAACTTATTCTTAATCAAATAGTGTCAATTTTGTAAATCTATAATCTACGAGTCTCAATTTTTATAGCTTTGGCTGAAGGGAAGAGTATATAAATTCCCTTACCCTTTAAGAAGCATTCTCAATTATTGTACCACCCACCTACACATCCAATCTACACATCTTAGGTTATTCTAAATTGATCAAGAGTATATAATTTTTAGGGTGGTGTTCTATGTGCACTAAAATTCCTATGAGGTCCATCATTATGTATGGGGTTCATTGCAACCTTGGATATATTATGTGAGTTGTTGTGATTTTTTTCTTGTGGCTACAACTTAGTTTTGGTTGTCACCTAGTTATCATGATTCAAAACTCTTGTAATCATCTGATATCCTTATAGAATTAGGTATATTATGTGAGATAATGTGATGTTTTGTTCTTCACAATGATACTAAAATTAGCTATTATACCACAATATTGAATTTCTCATTGTCTGTTTTGTTTATGAACCCTTTAAAAAAACCACAAGAACATTTGATTTTACACTATGATCTCCTCAGAATGGGTGGGGGTTTCAAAAATTGGAGAGTAAATTGATTGGTTATTATGATAAATTGTTGTATAAGATGGAAAATTTGGATGATTTGTAGACAATATGGATGTCATAAGAAATATCTCTTTTGAATTTTTTAATCTCTTTGGCCACCGTGCATATAATAGGATCCATTTCAACTGAGAACGTCAATAAATCACTGTGTGAATGATAACTTGTGACATAGCTATCCATTTTCTTTGATTGTGGATAAGTTATAAAATAATAACTGGTGAAATCCATAGCCATTTTCTTTGGTTTTGGATCAGGTTATAAACTAGAATATACTCTCACTATATATTGAATTTCTAGTTGTTATGTGTTTTTTTTATGAACCCTTTAAAAAAACCACAAGAACATTTGATTTCACACTGTGATCTCCTAGCATGGGTGGTTATTGTTTTTTATTTTTTTTACATTTCATAGCATCTTTCTATTTTCATATTTTTAAAGAGCAAGTTGCTATACATATTATATCATTTACTGTAGCCTCAACCTGCTTAAAAGAAACCAAGTCTATTGGCCACCACAAATAGTTAAAAGCTAACCAAAACTGGTATTTTTTTTTTCCTTCTAGTTACTGCTTTTATCACTTTACTATGTCCATAACATTTACAACTGAAAAGAAACTATAACTATTAAGTGGTTAATGTTAGAAATTGTTGTATAAGATGGAAAATTTGCATGCTTTGTAGACAATATGGATGTCATAAGATATATATATTTTGAATTTTTTAGTCTCTCTCACAACCATGCATCTAATAGGATACATTTCAATTGAAAACGTCAATAAATCACTGTGTGAATGATAACTTGTGACATTTCTAGCCATTTTCTTTGATTGTGGATCGGGTTCTAAACTAGAATATACTCTTAGTATATATTGGATGGAGGGAAATTTTATGATAAACTATTGTTAATTACAGTGTCAATTTTGTAAAACTATAATCTACAGTAAGGACTGAGTGGCTTTTTTCTTTTGTAATTTTTGTTTGGAATTGAAAAATAAAAAAATTATAAAAGCCAAAATTATGTAGTGAAAATCTTTGTTTAAAATTTGAGAATAAAAAGTTGATTAAGTTTGACATCATATAATATGAAAATTGTTTACGATTATAAAGTAAAAAACATGTAAGACTTTTTTTAGCTACAATTAGTTAATTAAAGATATGTATGCAGTTTTCTTGAAGGGAATAAATTTGATATTCATTCACAAAAAAAAACCTTAAAGAGTATGTATGTATTTACAAAATTTTATGTAGTTATAAACTAGTATTGTTATGTAATTAGTTATGTAATTAAAGATTATTTTAGTGTTATTTAAGAAATGAGAATTATGAACATTCATCATTATTGCTCAAGATAAATAATGTTAAAAATTTTCATTATTAATTTAATTTTCTATACATTAAGAAATGCCACTCATGAATAATAAAACAATTGTAACATAAATAATATATAATAAAAAAACCATGTATTTTTTGAATAATAAAATAGTTGTAACAAAAATAATATAGAAAAATAAAAAAAAACTATGTATATTTGGATGTATGAAAATCTAAATACATTTTAATAAGTAAAATTTTAAAAGAATAATGGTTATAAACTTTTAAAAATAGTTTGATTAAATAATTAGTTTAGATCTATATTATTTATCAAAGGGATCAATTCTCTTTTTTCTTTAAAAACTCCTTAGGGCTTTCTCAACTAACTCTATTGTTAATTACATAGTGTCAATTTTGTAAAACTATAATCTATAGTAATGACTGAGTGGGTTTTTTCTTTTGTAATTATTGTTTGAAATTAATAAATAAAAAAATTATAAAAGCTAAAATTATGTAGTGAAAAACTTTGTTTAAAATTTCAGAATAAAAATTTGAGTAAGTTTGATATCATATAATATAAAAATTGTTTACGATTATAAATTAAAAAACGTGTAAGATTTTTTTTAGCTACAATTATTTAATTAAAGATATGTATATAGTTTTCTTGAAGGGAATAAATTTGATATTCATTAAAAAAAAACCTTAAAGAGTATGTATGTAGTTACAAAATGTTATGTAGTTAGAAACTATTATTGTTATGTAATTAGTTATGTAATTAAAGATTATTTTAGTGTTATTTAAGAAGTAAGAATTATGAACATTCATCATTATTGCTCAAGATAAATCACTTTAAAAAATTTCATTATTAATTTAATTTTCTATATATTAAGAAATACCACTCATGAATAAGAAAACAATTGCAACATAAATAATATATAATAAAAAAAACCATGTATTTTTTGAATAATATAATAGTTGTAACAAAAATAATATAGAAAAATAAAAAAAACTATGTATATTTGGATGTATGAAAATTTAAATACATTTTAATAAGTAAAATTTTAAAAGAATAATGGTTATAAACTTTTAAAAATAGTTTGATTAAATAATTAGTTTAGATCTATATTATTTATCAAAGTGATCAATTTTCATTTTACTTTAAAAGAGGTTTGCATATCAAGACATATGATCCCTCTTGGATCTTGGTAGATCCAAAGTTAATATTGATCTAGGCCATCTTAATTTCCCTCTTTAAATAAACTACATTCCACATGAATACCATGGGTTGTTTCTATAGTTTATTATTATTTTATTTTAGTATTTTTATTTTTATTGTATTTTGACCTAGTTAAAATGTTCATTTTTTTTCTAAGTTAGAGTAATCTATTAATAGTGAAAAATATAGTACATCAGGCAAAGGCCATAGTAGTGCCTTCGTGGAGGCAATTTGAACTGACAGAGACTAGTTTTTGGCTGCCCTGCTAGAGGGAAACCAGCCTGAAGAACTTTCAACTAAAAAAATCCCACGCAAGGGATCGGACCTGGATGTCTTTGACTGAGAACTAAGAACATAGACATTATTTAGCAGTTATACTGAACCATAACAAAACTGGACCGCTGTAAAAACTGAGACTGGTCGTCGACAAAAATTGGACCATAGATGAAAGAAACATTAAAACAACAAGACACTCCCTCAGAGAGGGCGGAGCAAAAGCATGTGAAACAAGAAAAGAGAGCCAAGTTACTCATCAGGAGCGACCTCGTCGATCCTGCAACCGTAATCTGCTGGTTCGCCACGATCATGAGAGAGTTCTGCGTTGGGGTGGACCGCTGAAGGAGTTTCCATCAAATGTGCCTGACCTCAAGCCGAGTCCTCCTGCATAACCTCCCTTCTCTCGCTAGGCTGTCCCCGCGAGTCATGCTGCACTGCTTCCATGTTGGTGCCATCGACAGGAACAGATTCTTCCAGCGGATTCTCAGGCAGGGGCTCCTCCAGGAAGACAACAGAGATGGCCACAGTTACTCTTGGTCTATTGAGTGCACAATCAAACGAAAAGAGAGTCGTATGGGACTTAGCAGGTAGCGCATCCCCAGAGGGCGAGTCGAGCCTGCATCCTGAGCGAAACTGGCATCCATGGAAGAGGCGAGGAAGGTTGTCATAGGGCAATGAGATTTCTGAAGGAGAAGTGGATGTGGAGGGCGAGCACCTCCTGGCAGTGCGAGAGGACCCCCGCTTGCAACGCATCCTCTACCTTAGCCGGGGCATGTTTGCAGCAGAATTGGAGCTGTAGCTCTGGAGCGACGGCGAATTGACAAGTTTCGACTCAGGAGGAATGCCCAGAACCAACGAAGCAAACTTGCAAGAACCTGCAATGGAAATGTGAAGACTGTCGGCGGGCTCCAAGCAACAGGTATGGCGACTGCGCTTCCCTGTGGTGGTGCGCTTGCTGGCTCTGTCCTCAACATAATTGCACCACGAATTCATCGGCGCAGGGGAGAGCGGATCCATTGCATATAACACCCTGTTCCTGCAACAATCAATCCTCAGCATTGAATGACCAGACCTGTTAACCCGATGTGAAACGCTGTTGCGACAGTCGATACTGCCTCGATCCTCAACATTCTTATTGAGAGGCGCCTCCATAACGAATGCCATTAAGAGTAGGTGGGTGGTAATAACTACGATCAGGTGGGTTCGATGGTCTCGTATGGGATGGCATGTGGCCTCCTGTCCTATTGACCTCTGTCCCATCGCCCACATTAACTGTGCTTGCACCCGCATCCAGGGAGTTCGCCTCATCCTGTATCAGGTTGTGGCAATTCCTCTTTTGATCGTCATCTTGGATTATGTCCAGCGTCCCTGTTCTAAGATTGCTTTCACAATCAACCCCCAGATTGGCTAGTAAATCCGCTACCTTGTTGCCTTCCCTTCTGGTATGCTTAAAAAAGAGAGCCCTGTTTCCCTGAAGCCATCTCTCCATTATTTCCAAACGAGCCTCCAGTCGCTAGCTGCTAGCAACCTTGCGCGCCTGAGCTCCATTTAGAAGTTGTGCTGCTATATTAATGAGGATCTGTGAATCTCCCTCAATATCAATAGGATACAGCCCCTCTTGTTGAGAGAGGAGAAGGCCTTGCCATAATCCCTCCAGCTCCGCTGAGTTGTTCGTGTCCCAACCAATGGTTCCCAGGTAAACCACCATGGGTGTGCCAGCATGATTCCTTATAATGCCCCCGAAGCCTGCTATGCCTGGATTTCCTTTTGAGGCACCATCAAAGTTGAGCTTATAGGTATTCCGAGGGGGGGGGGTCCATGTGGGATTGAGTCTGTTAGTGTTGGGGTCAGTTTGCTTCTGAGTGTTAGGTTGAGTCTTAAGTCCCAAGTTCTCCCATATAACCTTTTCCTTGGCTAGAGTGGGGTAATCCTCGATGCTCCAAGACTGCAAAGCTAGAGTTTCTGCAAGATTGAGACAGTAATTACTCCAGATGATGTCTATCAAGGTCCTCTGGTCCTTAAAGATGCGCTTGTTTCTTTCTTTCCAAATGGTCCAAAGGAGAAGGCCTGGGATGATTCTCCAGAGATGATTGAGAATTCCACTCTTGAAGGGATGTTGATGCCAATCACGTATGGCTCCACGGATATCTGTGTCAGGTTTACAATTCCTTTGGCACCTGAAGCTAACTTTCTCCCACAACTGTGTGGCAAGGGGACAAGCATAGAGGAGATGCTGCTGAGTTTCTTCATTCACCCCACAATTGGGACATATGGAGGGACCATGGAAGTGTCTCTTGTGTAAATTGTCCCATGTGAGTATTCTTTGGTGGCCAAGGAGCCAGAGGAATAAGGCAACTTTGGGCCATACCCCTATATTCCATATTTTGCCCCAAAGAGGATCCTTGGGCTCAGGATCCGTGCTGAGGATCCTATAGGCCTCCTGAGTGGAAAAAGTGCCTTTTGGAGTATGCCCCCATCTTAGAATATCCTTGTCATGCGATATTATGATGCATCGAGTTCTGATTTCATCAGTGATGGCTTTTCTTTCATGCGCAGTGGCGCTCCTGGTTATTCTTGCCATTTGTTTCCATTGCCGATAGCCCTGCTTGTTGATGTCCTCCCAGTAGTGCTTTACTGCCTCCAGTTGTCGCATATCCCAATCAGGTTCCATGGACGGATTGAAAGTGTTGGTAAGTTTTGGTAGTTGTTCCCAAGAGTCTGTCCAGAACCTTGCAGAGGTGCCGTTTCTTATCTCCCAGAAACTGTGCTGTCGTATGAGAAGGTGGTGCTGTTTGGCCGAGTTCCAGATTATGGAACCATTCTCCTCCGGAGTAAGTCTGACGAGCTCTTCCTGGGGTCGGTTTTGAGCATATTTAGCTTTCCATAGAATGGCCCAGGGCTTTTCAGGGGCAGTGTGCCAATTCCACCAAATTTTTGCATTCATGATGGCATTGCTGAGGAGAGGGTCACGAAGGCCAATTCCCCCTTGTTCTTTGGGTTTACAAACTGTTGCCCATTGAACCAGCACCCATTTTCGATTGGTCCCCTTGGATCCCCAAAGGAAATTCTGTTGTAGGGCTTTAATCTTATTAAGGACCCATTTGGGAGCCGCCAGAATGGAAAAGAGGTAAAGCGGCATGGCCTAAAGAACGAATTTAATGAGAACTAGTCTGCCAGCAATGTTAAGGGTTCCGAAGGTCCAAAAGGAGAGACGGGCTTCTAGTTTATCGAAAAGCTTGCGCCAGGAGGCATGCTTAAGTGGGGAAGCAATGAGCGGAGCGCCCAGGTAAGTGGAGGGGAGGGAGGCAATGGAGAAGCCGAGGATGTGGGCGATTGCAGATTGAGTAGGGGGAGGAGTGTGAAAGAAGAAGATCTGGGATTTAGAATTGTTTATGCTGGCTCCAGACGCATCGGAGAAGTCCTGCATCAGGGATTTTGTCTTGGAGGCTTCTTGTACAGAAGGGTAACCGAACACCATATTGTCATCCACAAACTGTTGGTGGGTGACAGCTGGTGCGTTGTGGACAGAGATGCCTTGGATTTGCTGGGAGCGGACTGCTGATGAGAGGTGTCGTCCCAGTCCTTCCGCCATCAAAACAAACAGGAAGGGGGAGAGGGGGTCCCCTTGTCTGATGCCTCTGGTGGGAGTGAAAGTGCGGGAGGGAGTCCCATTGATGAGGATGGAAAAGAACGAGGAGGATATGAGACTGTGGATCCAACGAACCCAGGTGGGAGAGAAGCCAAAGGCCAAAAGCACTTTTTGTATATAGGTCCAACTTAATTTATCAAATGCTTTGGAAAGATCGATTTTGAGAATCATACCTGCCTGTTTGATCTGCTTGAGCGAATAGATGATCTCATGAGTATGAATGATCCCATCCAAAATCTGCCTGCCTTCAACATATCCAGACTGCTCAGGTGAAATGAGCAGAGGCAAGAGTGGTTTTAATCAGTTGGCAATGACCTTAGAGATGACTTTGTAGATCACATTGCATCAAGCAATGGGGCGATATTTGTCCGGCGTGTTGGCATCTTCTTCTTTTGGAATGAGAGCAATGAATGTTGCATTTAAAGAAGGGAGAAGCCAATGCATTGCTCGCGATTCTTCTACAACAATCCACACTTCCTCACCAATGAGGTCCTAGAACTGGTGGTAGAAAGTGGTGGTGAAACCATCTGGGCCTGGAGCTTTTCCATCTTTGAGATGCTTCATGGCCAAATCAACTTCCCGCCTAGAAACTGGGCGTAGCAGCAGCTGATTGTGCTCATCAGTGATAATTCTTGGAATGTTTTGGCTAATTTTGTTGATGGCAGGTCCTTTGTCCATAGGGGGTTCTTTGTGCACTTTCTGGAAATGAGCAAGGAACGCCCGCTCTATCTCTTCCTGTTCTTCCACTTTCTCCCCTTCTTGATTCCTAATAGCCGTGATTGAGTTGTGCATTCTCCTTTGTATTGTGGTTCGGTGAAAGAATTTAGTATTTCTTTCACCTTCTTTCAGCCATCTTACCCTGAATTTTTGCCGCCAGAGGATTTCTTCTTGCTTTGATCGATATTCCAATTGGGTTTTGAGTTGCTGCTCCCTTTCCATTAGCTCTTCTGTGTATCCATTCGAGATAATCTGCTGCTGGAGGGCCTTCATTTCCACATTAAGATTTTGTTGTGCCTGGAAAATATTGCCAAAAGTATTGTGATTCCAGTGTTTGATGTGGTGTTTGAGGCTCTTGAGCTTACACTGGAATTGGTACATTTTTTACCCTTCAGGCGGCTTGAAGTTCCTCCACCAAGCACTGATGAGGTCCTTGAAGGCGGGATGGGTTAGCCAAAAAGCCTCAAAGCGAAAAGGGCGCTTCCTAGAGTCCCCCAGTCTCTGCCACTGTAAGGAGACAGGTCAATGATCCGATCCATTTAGCGGCTGTATAGAGGCAGAGATGTCACCCCCTAGGTGTACAACATTATCAGAAATTAGAAATCGATCTAGCTTTGAGGTTATGTGTTGGCGTCCCGTTCTGCAATTGCTCCAGGTGTGAATGCCATTGATGTACTGCAGATCTATAAGCAAATTTTTTTGAATGAAGTCCTTGAAGTGGCTGCTTTCTAGTTCTAGCTTAGCCCTACCTCCAATTTTCTCCCCCAGGCATGTGATCATATTGAAATCACCTCCTAGAATCCAGAGAGGATGGGTTCTGGCATTGTTTAGCTCTTCCAATGTATCCAAGAGAGCCATTTTCCTGCCCGCTTCCTGTGGGAAGTAAACATTAGAGAGATGTCCATGAACATTGGTGCCGATGATGTGAAAGGTGGCTTGAATGAGGTGATGGGAGGCATGGAAATCAGATAGCGTGATGGCTTGAGTATTCCATGCAATGGCCAGCCCTCCAGAAGCGCCCGATGCATCAACTGCCACCGAGTGACATCCAGGCCATGCTCTAGAGAGGATTTTGCCTAGAGTGCTGCTATTACATTTGGTTTCCTGTATAAAGAGGATATGTGGCTTTTCCAACTTTATCATGTTTTTGATCATTCTTAGTTTCCCAGGACTGTTTAGTCCTCTAATATTCCATGAGGTTAGCTTCATAGTTCACTATGGGGGAGGAGCTTGTAGTACTGTGTCAACTTGGCATATCTTCCTGATTCGACCAGGAGTTTCCCAACCGAGATAGTTCGCTCCAAATCAGTTTTCCGGCCTCATTTCTTGGAGTCCTTGATTGATTGATTGCCATCCCATCTGCTTCCTGGCTGTATTCCTAGCTCTTTTTGTCTAAAATCTCGGGAGATGATAACTTCCAGCCTATCTAGCTGTTGATCTGGAATCTTATCAAATTCCTTTCTTTTGCAGTCTAGTTCAAGTTCAAGAATGTCCAGCCCAGTGAGATCGATACTCTCTGGTTCGACCTCCATGTTTTGAGCTTGGCTGCTGCCTTCCGAGTACTGAGCTGGTACGCAATCCACATCCATTCCATTCGGCTTCCAATCTGGATCAACGGGGATTCCTTCCATGGAAAGTCCTTGTTCCTTCAAGGACCTAGGAGAGGGCTTAGAGTTGGGTGGAGGAGGAGTCAGATTATTTTTGGTGGGGTGGGTAGCTGAGTGATCAGCTGGAGGAAGGTTCTCCGGATTAGAGGCAAGAGCTTCAAAGCTATTACTTGTGGAGGGAATAGAGGAGGTCTGAGCCATGGGTTTTTTCCCATTGGGGGGTTTCTTATGGGCTCTTCGACGGTTGGTGACTTTTGTAAAGCCTTCCAAATCAGAGTCATCAGGAAGATTGGAGGCTTGAGGCTTGGCATTGAGAGGGCAATCCCGGAATAGGTGTCCATGTACATGACATTTACGGCATCGAAAGGGAACATGCTCAAAATCGAGAGGTTGAATCCATTCAAAGTCATCATGAAAGAGGCTTACCGAGTCAGGAAGGGCTTTGTCCAAACGCATATAGACATATATGCGGGCGTAAGAGGTGTAACGACGCAGCTTTGTTTCCTCCGCAATTTTGATGAACTCCCCTAAACCCTGAGCAATGTCTTTGAGTGAGTCCTCATCCAAGTATTCCAGGGGAAGCGAGTAAATTCTAATCCAGACAGGGGCCCAGCTGAAATATTCCTTGTCGGGGTTGAATCTTTCTACCCAGTCTCTTAGGTAGAGGCCAGCTGAGTTGAAGAAATATGGTCCTTCATCCAGGACTCTGTTTCTATCCTCATTGCAAATGAAGATAGCTGTGAAAAAACCCTTAGGGCCAAGTTGGAGGATGACCTGCCCTTTGGGTTTCCACTTGGCGGCTATCCATCCGTGCAAAGATTTTTCCGTGGGCCAGAAACCTATAAATTTACCGATTAGGGCATGGTCCTTCATGTACTGGATCCTTCCATTGATCCTGTTGCTGGGCAGCTCGATTTTGGACCTTTCTGCTGCAATCGGCTTGCAGGTGGTCGATTTCGCCTGGGGCTTTTCATTTCTTCCCGAATCTTCTTCCTGTACCTCTTTCTGCTTGTCAGGCGCATCAGCTTTTCCTTCAGAACGGCGTTTTTCTTCCGTTTCCAGATTGTTTGTGTTTGGGGTCGTTTGCTTTGTATTATCCCCGGCAGCAGGTTTGTCGTTTTGAGAGGGGGAAGACCCCATCCTCGGAGAAACGGCCCGACGAGCAAGCCGGGGTAGAGTCGCGGGGGTTTTTACCTGCGAGATGACGGCTAAACGGCGAGCGCATGAGGCCACTCCTTCTCATTTTCATATAACTCATTAGTTAAAATGTTCATTACATTATGTCAATATTTTTATGTAATTTATAAACACTTAAAAATAGTTTGATTAAATAATTAGTTTATTTAGTGAAGGGATCAATTCTCTTTTTACTTTAAAAAAGGTTTTCATATCAAAACATATGATCCCTCTTGGCTCTTGGTAGGATCCAAAGTTAAGATTGATCTAGGTCATATTAATTTCCTCTTTAAATAAACTACATTCCACATGAATACCATGGGTTGTTTTTATATTTTATTATTATTTTATTTTATTATTTTGTTTTTATTTTTATTTTTTATTGAGCTAATGTGATGTTTTGTTTTTCACAATGATTCAAAAATTAGCTATTATACCACAATATTGAATTTCTCATTGTCTGTTTTGACCCAGTTAAAATGTGATCTCCCCAGCATGGGTGGGGGTTTCAAAAATTGTTAGAAATTGTTGTATAAGATGGAAAATTTGGATCGTTTGTAGACAATATGGATGTCATAAGAGATATATATTTTGAATTTTTTAGTCTCTCTGGCCATCATGCATCTAATATGATCCATTTCAACTAAGAACGTCAATAAATCACTATGTGAATGATAACTTCTGAGATTTCTAGCCAACTTAATTTATTGTTAATTACATAGTGTCAATTTTGTAAAACTATAATTTACAGTAAGGACTGAGTGGGTTTTTTCTTTTGTAAGTTTTATTTGGAATTGAAAAATTAAAAAAATTATAAAAGCTAAAATTATGTAGTGAAAAACTTTGTTTCAAATTTTCAGAATAAAAGGTTGAGTAAGTTTGACATCATATAATATGAAATTTTTTTATTATTATAAAGTAAAAAACATGTAAGATTTTTTAGCTAAAATAAATTTGATATTCATTAACAAAAAAAAATCCTAAAGAGTATGTATGTAGTTACAAACAGTTATGTACTTAGAAACTATTACAATTAAGTAATTAAAGGTAATTTTAGTGTTATTTAAGAAATGAGAATTATGAGCATTCATCATTATTGCTCAAGATAAACCATGTTCTATGAAATAATTTGGAAATTTAAAAAAGATCACATATTTTAAAAAAATTCATTATTAATTTAGTTTTATATATATTAAAAAATACTACTCATGAATAATAAAACAGTTGTAACATAAATAATATATAACAAAAAAAACCATGTATTTTTGGAATAATAAAATAATTGTAACAAAAATAATATAGAAAAATAAAAAATATATATTTGGATGTATGAAAATTTAAATACATTTTAATAAGTAAAATTTTAAAAGAATAATGGTTATAAACATTTAAAAATAATTGGATTAAATAATTAGTTTAGATCTATATTATTTATCAAAGGGATCAATTATCTTTTTAGTTTAAAAGAGTTTTGCATATCAAGACATATGATCCCTCTTGGCTCTTGGTAGATCCAAAGTTAAAATTGATCTAGACCATCTTAATTTCCCTCTTTAAATAAACTACCTTCCACATGAATACCATGGGTTGTTTTTATAGTTTATTAATATTTTATTTTATTATTTTTATTTTTTATCATATTTTGACCTAGTTAAAATGTTAATTACCATTATGTCAGTGTTTTTTATTTAATTTATAAACATTTAAAAATAGTTTGATTAAATAATTAGTTTATTTCTCAAAGGGATCAAATCTCTTTTTACTTTAAAAGAGGTTTGCATATCAAGACATATGATCCCTCTTGGCTCTTGGTAGATTCAAAGTTAAGATTGATCTATGCCATCTTAATTTCCCTCTGTAAATAAACTATGTTCCACATGAATACCAGGGGTCAATACCATGAATTGTTTTTATAGTTTATTAATATTTTATTTTACTATTTTTATTTTATTATTTTATTTTTATTTTTATTTTTTATTGAGCTAATGTGATGTTTTTTATTCACATTGATTCAAAAATTAACTGTTATACCACAATATTGAATTTCTCGTTGTCTAATTTTTTTAATGAACACTTTAAAAAAACCCACAAGAACATTTCATTTTACACTGTGATCTCCCCAACATGGGTGGGGATTTCAAAAATTGGAGAGTAAATTGAGCGGTTATTGTTAGAAATTGTTGTATAAGATGGAAAATTTGGATGGTTTATAGACAATATGGATGTCATAAGAGATATTTATTTTGAATTTTTTAGTCTCTCTGGCCACCATGCATCTAATAGAATATACTCTAAGTATATATTGGATGGACGGAAAATTTATGATAAAACTTGTACAAAAAAACCTCTTAGAGCTTTCTCAACTAACTCTATTTTTAATTACCTAATGTCAATTTTGTAAAACTATAATGTACAATAAAGACTGAGTGAGTTTTTTATTTTGTAATTTTTGTTTCGAATTGAAAAATAAAAAAAATTATATGAAAAACTTTTTTCAAGATTTCACCATAAAAAGTTTAATAAGTTTAACATCATATAATATGAAAATTATTTATGATAAAAAACATGTAAGATTTTTTACCTACAACTAGATAATTAAATATACATATATATAGTTTTTTTTGAAAGAAATAATTTTGATACTCATTAACCAAAAAAAATCCTCAATAACTACAGAATTTGTAGATTAATGCGATCTAATAGTCGCAACACCCGCTTGCGAAAACAAACACTCAAATCTCTGTAGGCAATCGTTGTAAATTGTGGATTAAGAGGACGCGAGCATGTTTTTCCTTTACATGAAAGATATCTATCATCTTATGTAGAACCTCTCTCTGTGGTAGCAATAAAGAATCTTGTGTGATGAACTGGATGGTCTGTGCAGAGACATGCATAGAGGAAGAAGGCTCATCGCGGCTCATCAAATCCTCTTCCTAAACCCCGCTTATCAACAAATCCTTTACGATTCCGTGGCAAACCTTTTCATATTCTGTGGTTGCTATCATGCAAGAAGAAGCAAAACCTTAATATGAGCAGTGGGCAATGAGAAGGGAATGCTACCCTAGATCGCCACAATGATGTACAATATTTCTTACCAATATCACATTCTATAGTATTGTCGGTATGTTTTTTGTTATTGATTTCAAATTATGCAGTGCCATTGATGTCAAGCTCATGGGAAGCCAAACCAATATTGCATTTGTAATAATCGTTATTTAATTATTTTCTTTCTGGATTTTTTCTTTCTTCCCTAAAAGTAAGGGAAGGAAAATCCCATTTATAAATTTGACATTTTACAACTTGTAAAACATCGAATTTACACGCTTGTGAAACTTCAAATTCAAGAAAGTTGATTTCTTTGCATTCACATTCTTCTCCACGTAAATGTAAATGACATAGGATTTATACGGCCACAACCTTACCTTGCAAGAAGATGGGACCTCTTCTTTCTTCTAAGGCAGAAATAAAATCGTTTCTTTAAGGAACAATTACTACAAATGAAAATATTTGGTTGAAGAAACATGTAACCATGAAGAGCTCAAGCGGAAATTGCATCCTTTACAATGAACCTCCTGTCCTAGGGTGTTGAATCAATCCAGCACAATTCTGTATTAGGGTGTTGAATCACTCCATAAGCTAGCAAACACAATCTTATATTAGGGTGTTGAATCACTCCAGAAGGCAGAAAACACAATTAGGGTGTTGAATCACTCCAGAAGCTAGCAAACACAATTTCGCTGAGTTGAAAGAAAAACATGGTTCTATCTCATTTATATTTAGATTAGCATTATTTATTTTAAATGTATTAAACTATCGAGATTTTGGATGAAGTGTATGTTTAGTTTTTTTTTTTTATTAAATGGATTTTTTCACTGTTACCAATAATTTAATTCCTTAGTAGAATAAGATATAAAATTAAATTATTAATAATAATTTATTTAATTAATAAAATAATGTTCTTAATGAGAAAATATTCTAAATTTTTATAAAAGCGAAAGTCAATCAATGTATTAATAATCCATGAAAAATAGATTGAAAATGTAAACAAACTTTGACAATGATAGTCATAGGGTTGATTCAAACAGATGGGAGCCAAAATTGTCTTTAAAATTTAGCTACATTTAACACCTCTGTGCTTCTATCAACCATACTTAATAATGTATTTGTGTTGGTCATTAAGATATACCATTGGTTAAAAAAAATTATAAACTCGATGTTCTCTGGATTAAAGTTACAAACCCTTTAATATAATTAGTTTGCAAAATTTAGTTATATTTAACACCTCTGTGCTTCTATCAACCATAGTTAATAATGTGTTTGTGTTGGTCATTAAGATATACCATTGGTTAAAACAAATTATAAAATGGATGTTCTTGAGATTAAAGTTACAAACCCTTTAATACGCCAGCTGAAAGATATATCATGAATTAATGTGTCTTGTCTTATCCATCATGTATCTCATAGTTTTTGAACACCCTTGGAGTTATATGCAACAATTGGATGTGTTCATGCAACACATCATTTTGACTACCCTCATACATTTTTACAACATGCATCACTGAGGAAAGTCGGATCGAAAATCAGTTGATCATCTTTAAAGTCTTTTAACTATTCCCTCTACCTACTATTGTTCATCTTCAAAATGGTTATTTTCAATTCTTTTTCTCTTGGTGTCAATATTTCTCAGAGCATTCTTTTTATGTTGGTGTCAATATAACCTTACTTTCATTTAGTGTATTTTCGTACTCTCATCCATTCTCATTTAATATGCCTGGAATTGTTAGAGAAGAAAATTTTAGATTTAAAAAGCAAGGAATCTGACTATAGGTGGCTAACAAATGCACTCCACAGGCTATTTAGATCAAGGCCTGTCCTCCCTTATTCATATGATTTTGCATTTCATATGTTTGGAGATGAGATATTGTGCAATATATGTTGACACCAACAAAAAAGGAAGTCAAACAAAATATTTTTGAACGTCATCAATAGTAGTTGGAACTAATGGTAGAGACTTTCAAAGGTTATTGAGGGGATTTTTGATCACCGGAGTCTTACAGAAAACCAAAGGAAAGATATTTATCTTAGTGAGCTCACTAATACAAGTTGTGGAAAAATGCATGAATACATTCAAAAATATTTGGTAAGCAATATCGGTGCAACATTAAAATCTATGGCTTTCTCCGCTTCACTTTTGGTGAAACCCAACTCGGTGAAATAGTTGTCAATCCGAGTGTACCAAGCATGAGAAGTTTGCTTCAGCCCATACAGTGCTCTCTTCAGTCGGCACACATGTGATTCACTGTCAAAGATCTCGAAATCTTCTGTATGATCTATGTACACTTCTTCCTCAATAACTCCATTGAGGAATGCAGTTTTCAGATCCATCTGATGAATGCACCACCCCATCTGCGCTGAGAGTGCAAGGATAAATCTAATGGAAGAATACCTTGCGACTGGTGCAAAGGCCTCATCATAGTCGTTCCCCTCAATCTGTGAGAATCCCTGGGCCACAAATCTGGCCTTGTACTTCTCCAGACTCCCATCAACAGCTTTCTTTCCCTTGTAATTCCATCTAGATCCAACCACTAATTTGTCAACTGATCTTGGGACTACCTTCCATGCACTGTTCTTGATGATGGAGTCATACTCCTCTACCATAGCATCAACCCGAGTTGTTTTCTACACTGCTTCCTAAAAGGAAGATGGTTCTGTCACAATACACTTTCTCATAAGAGCCATGTATCCAGTAAACCTGTTAGGAGACTGTCTCCGTCTGCGCACTGAAGTAGGGGCTCCTACATTCTTTGTTGCATCAAGTCTCAATCTATCAGCTTCCGTGGTGTGCCTTCTGCCATTTCTGGTGGATGGCTCAACATTAGTGTTTCCTACCACTCCATGATCCTCTACATGTGGCTGCTCCACATCTTGAGGCTCATCCTTGGGAACAAAGAGTTCCTCCTCTAAATGCAAATCTAGCTCCCTCTCAAGGGACAATCACATGGATTTATCCTCATCAAATTTTATATCCCATCACACAATAATCATTCTGTTGT
Organism: Pinus albicaulis; assembly: GCA_034641835.2. NCBI lineage: Eukaryota > Viridiplantae > Streptophyta > Pinopsida > Pinales > Pinaceae > Pinus > Pinus albicaulis. The sequence continues at coordinate 36,171 of JAXQQM020077322.1, read as the reverse complement.
TTGGAAAATACACTCGATAGTTGTGGAGAGTTTCAGTTTACCTCGCAAATATCCCAATCTCAGTTGTTGGTTCCAACTTCTTCCTAGCGTCTTTGGACACATGCACATAAAGAGATGAGCCAAAAATCTTAAAAAGTAAAGCATCGGGTTTCTTACCAATAAAAGCCTCTTCTGGTGTACTCGCGCCAATTATTCTATGAGGACAACAATTTTTCACATATACCATTTTGTTGCATGCCTTCACCAACAGATGCAACGGTAGGCCCTGATCATGTAGCATCGCTCGTGCTGCACCCACAATTGTTCAGTTATTTCTCTCATCAACCCCATTCTGTTGTGGGTTACGAGGTGCTATCAGTTCTATTTGAATTCCTTATTTGCTATAGAATTTATTGAATTTGTTAGAGATTTACTCACCACCACTGTCGCTCGTAAGATCCTTCACTTGCTTCCACGTGTCTTTCTCCATTGGTGCTTTAAACTCAAGAAACTTTGAGAATTTAACTAAGGGTTCAACAATTGGTATCAGAGCCAAGTTCCTTAGTACCAGTCTAATAGCTGAAAGGAGGTCCTAGGTTCCCAAGATGGCTAGTAAAGAAGGATGCTCAACCAATAAAGCCCCTTTCTTCACTGGTGAAAATTATGCTTTCTGGAAAATCAGAATGAGGACATACATAATGTCTCTAGGAATAGAAGTCTGGGCTGCAGTGGAATTAGGATATGCCCCAAAGGCAACTGACATAGAGAAAGAAACAAAACAAGATTTTGTGGCTAAAGCAAAAGCCATGAATGCCATCTTGAATGGATTATGTGAAGCATAGTTTATTAAAGTAATGCACAAAGACTCTGCCAAAGAAATATGGGATACTCTTGAGAACATACATGAGGGAGACAAGAAAGTAAAGACTGCCAAACTTCAAGTCTATAGAGCCTAGTTTGAGAACTTAAGAATGAATGATGATGAAGACATTTCCAGTTTCTTCCTAAAAGCTGCAGAAATTATTAACAATATGAAAGCTCTTGGAGAAAAAATGCCAGAAAGTATAATTGTACAAAAGATTCTAAGATCTCTTCCATCCAGATTTAATCCAAAGGTGTCTGCAATAGAAGAAACAGCTAATTGGGAGACCTTGACCATGAACCAGCTACTTGGAAATCTAACAGCCTATGAAATGAGGTTCCCACAGAAGAAGCCAAGTACGAGGGAAGCAACCTTTAAAACAGAAAAGAAGAAAGAAGAAGAGGGAGACATATGCTCTTGCTCGGATGAAGAAGAGGCAAATTTTGTCAATAAATTGGATAGAGGCTCAGGTAAATACAAAGGTAAACTCCCCTTCAAATGCTTTAACTATGGAAGAGTGGGACACTATGCTGCTAAGTGTCCTCACAAGAAAGTAAGGAATCAGGCTCAAGAGTCAGAGAAAAATAAATCAAAGAACTGGCAGAAAGGAAAGAAGTTCAATAGAAAATCATTCTATGCTCAACAAGATAGCCGTACATCTGAATATTTAGATGAATCCTCAAGTGAAGAAGGAACCTCTGAATTCTTATTGATGGCCATAGAAGAACTTGAAGGTCTCTTGCTAGAAGATGAAGAAGAAGAAGGTGAAGTCGACCTTGAGGGGGAGCTAAGAAGTGCTCTAGAAGAGATTGATAGACTCAAACTGAAATTTAGAAAACAAAAGGACATTCTCCTCAAGTATGTACGAGAAGAACAGAATTCAGAAGTCCTTAAGCAGCTAAAGATAGAGCTTGAAGAAGCCAAGAAGATAGAGGACGTGTTACTTAAGCAAATCAAAGAAAAAACTCAAGAACAAGAAAAGTTGGAAGAAGAAGTAGTATGTCTCGGGAAGAAATTAGAAAATGCTCAAAGGAAAGTGGTTATAAACTCTTCTCAAACAACAATCTCTAGTAAGTTGAATGGAATTCTGGTTGCTCAAAGATCCCCTATGATAAAGACTAGAATAGGCTATGAAGGAGAATCAAGTAAAGGAAAAGAAAAGGTTGACAGATAAATTATTTTTGTAAAAGCAAAGAAGAATGATGAAGCGGCTCAAAAAATTCCTACAAAAGAAGAAATCTGCAATAAGGAAGACAAAGATCAGAAGAAACCATTAGTGGCAAAGAATGTAATAAATACTAAGACCCCCGAATATGTAAAATTTGGAAACCATCAAAGGAGATTCTTCCCTCCAATAAATAATGCCACCTGTTATGTCTGCCACAAGTTGGGACACATTGCTGCATATTTTCATGCAAGGAGGAGTAATTCAAACCAGCAAAAGATGCAAACATTGAAGAGACTACCCCAAGCAACCAAATGGAAGAGACAACTTTACATCGGGTATACAAATAGTTTCTATGGTTACTGTTTTTATTGTAAGGAATTTGGCCATAAAATCATTGAGTGTAGAAATTATGGACAAAGATTGATGTTAAACCCCTCAAGAAGGTTTATGAATCAAATAAATTTTGGTCATACTCATAATTCTACCAAAACTATGATCAAATGTTGTGTATGCAATCAAGTTGGACATATACCCTCTAAATGTCCTCTAATAAGATATAGTTCATCACCTCGCAAAATATACCAAACAATAGGATGCCTCCAGTGGATAAAGAAGGTGAATAAATGTGACTTGGCTCTAACTGCTCAAGACCTGAAAAGCCAGTGGTATTTGGATAGTGGTTGCTCAAAACACATGACTGGAGACAGAAGCAAGTTTATAACTCTTGATGAAAATAAATCTGGCAATGTCACTTTTGGCAATGACAAATTAGGTAAGATCAAGGGAAAAGGCTCAGTCAGCATAGACAATGGCAGAGGAAAGGCCCAAGATGTACTATTTGTAGATGGGCTGAAAGCAAATTTACTGAGTGTCAGTCAGATGTGTGACAAAGGTTGCAAAGTTCTATTTAGAGCACAAGACTGTGAAGTCAGATCAAGCACCACCGGTAAGACTCTACTCAAAGGTGTTCGAATAGAGAGCAATGTTTACATTATGAAAGAGGAAGATGAAGCATGCCATCTTAGCAAAATTGAGGAGTCATGGTTATGGCATAGGAGATTGGGACATCTCAGCTTCGATCATATCATCAGACTGAGTAAAAATAAAGCAGTCAGAGACATGCCAGAAATAAAGAGACCTTCTAATACCATATGCAAATCTTGTCAATTGGGTAAACAGACCCGCACATCCTTTAAGGCCAAAGAGGAGTTGTCAACAAGAAGACCACTCCAGCTTGTGCACATGGATCTGTGTGGACCTGCAAGAACTAAAACACCAAGTGGAGAATCCTACTTCATGCCGATAATAGATGATTTCTTCAGAATGACATGGGTTGCTTTTCTGAAGAATAAATCAGAAGCTCTGGACAAATTCAAAATATTTAAGGCATTAGCTGAAAATTAGACAGGATGCAAGCTGAAATGCATCAGATCAGACAGAGGAGGTGAATTCACAGATTATGACTTTGCTGACCTATGCAATGAACATGGCATAAAACAACAATTTACTATTGCAGGGACACCTCAGCAGAATGGAGTAGCAGAGAGACAAAACATATATGTTCAACAAATTGCCAGAGCCATGATGCAAGAGAACAATATTCCTCAAACCTTCTGGGCAGAAGCAGTGCACATAGCAGTACATATCCTTAATAAAGCTCACTTAAGGCCAAGCAGTGACAAGACTCCCTACGAACTGTGGCATGGAAAGCCAACTTCAATCAAACATTTCAAAATCTTTGGCAGCAAGTGTTACATAAAGAATAATGATGAAAATCTTGGAAAATTTGATGCAAGGGCATATGAAGGAATATTTCTAGGATATGCATCCAAAAGCAAAGGGTACAGGTGCTACAACAAGACTCTTCGGAAAATAGTAGAAAGCATTGATGTGAGATTTGATGAAGAACTTTAAAACAATACAAGAGATACTGACTGCTGCAGTCCATCAGCTAACCATGAAGAAGAAGACCAAAATGATGATGAAACAAGAAAGACTACAGAAGATGAAGAGCTGAGCTCGAAAGCCCCCTCAAGATACACTCAGAAGAATCATCCCGAAGATCAAATCATAGGAGATAAGAAAGCAGGGGTCCAGACAAGAAGGCAGCTAACAGAACAAACTGAAGAAGTATACATAGCCATGCTGTCACAAATAGAGCCAAAGAAATTTGAAGAAGCCAGCAAGGACAAGTCTTGGGTAAAAGCAATGAATGAGGAACTGGACCAAATTGAAAAGAACAATACCTGGGAACTAGTTCCTAGACCAATTGAGAAAAATATCATTGGTTCAAAATGGGTATTCAAAAACAAAATAAATGAGCAAGAACAAGTAATCAGAAATAAAGCCAGACTGGTCTGCAAAGGATATTCAAAAGTCGAAGGACTTGATTATGATGAAACATTTGCCCCTGTAGCCAGAATGGAAGCTATCAGAATGTTCCTGACACTTTCATGCTACCAGAATTTCAAGGTATATCAAATGGATGTAAAATCTGCATTTCTGAATGGAGACCTAGAAGAAGAAGTCTATATGGAACAACCAGAAGGCTTCTCATTGACAGACAAAGAAGATTATGTGTGTAGACTGAAGAAGGCCCTATATGGACTGAAACAGGCTCCTCGTGCTTGGTACTCAATACTGGATAAATATTTTCAAAAACAAGGCTTTAAGAGAGGTGGAGTAGACATTAATCTATATATAAAAGCCCATGAAAATGAACTCCTGATTGTTGTTGTATATGTTGATGACATTATGTTTGGAAGCAACATAGATGAACTAGCAAAAGGATTTGCAGAAGAGATGAAATCAGAGTTTGAAATGTCCATGATCGGAGAGCTCAGTTTCTACTTAGGACTTCAAATTCAAAGAAAAGAACACAGCACATTCATCTCATTATGAGTACTTAAAATAAAAGTTAAAAAATTCAACATGGAGGACCGCAAACTCAAGGCTAACTCCTAATGACCACAGATGAACCTGTGCCGCCTGATGGGTTCCGTTTAACATATCAAAACTCTAATACAGTCCATTGTAGAAGTATATCAGATTCGACCATCACACTCGTACATCATGCTAGCGTAGGGACTAGTGGTTTGTGATATCAAGCAAACATCTAAAAAAAACCATCTTCTGGCCGTAAAAATAATATTCAGATATCTACAAGGAACAGCACAATATGGACTTTGGTATCCTAAAGGAAAAATCTTCACTTTGACAGCATACACAGATGCAGATTGGGCCAGCTGTGTGGATGACAGGAAAAGCACAAGTGGAGGTGCTTTCTATCTAGGAGAAAGTCTAGTGGCATGGTTAAGCAAGAAAAAAACATCTATCTCTCTGTCTACAGCAGAAGCAGAATATATAGCAGCAGCAACATGTTGTACACAAGTCATATGGATGAAGCAAACCCTCCAAGACATGAAGGTAAGCATCGAAGAACCTATCTCAATCAAATGTGATAATACAAGTGCTATATGTATATCTAAAAACCCTGTGCTTCACTCAAAAACCAAACATATTCCAATCAAGTATCATTTTCTCCGAGAACAAGTGGCTCAGAAGATAGTAAAACTGGAGTATGTACCAACAAAAGAACAGACAGCAAATATATTTACTAAACCGCTTGCTAGAGAACCATTTGAATATTTAAGAGACAGACTAGGGGTAGTATCTATAGATGCTACTCTCTAATATGAAGAGAAAGCACAGTTTCAAGGGGAGAAAAGAAACGAAAATATCATTCCCAGGGGGAGATCTGCAAGCAAGGGAAGCATGAAACAAGTCCTCAGGATAAAAAATATTATGGCAAGAATACATTCAGCATAAAAGATTCAATAAAAGGGGAAAAAGAGTCAGTGGTGAACCTGACGAGAATCTAATCCAAAGGATTGAAGGAGCAACGTACAAACAGAAGATCTCAGATAAAATAAATGAATGAAATTTTGGAAAAATAAAATTAATAAATAAAATCACAGCATCAAAGAACAGGAGCAGCAGCGTAAAAAGTCAGGAAATTTCAGGAAATGCATGAAATATTGGAAAAGGAATAAAACCACAACATCAGAGAATAGAAGCTTCACAACAAAAAAAATAAAATAAAATTCGAACCCCTTGCCATTGATGTCAAAGGGGGAGGAAGAGCAAGCAACAGTAAGAAGAGGAAGCAACAGGAGAAAGGATCCTATCAGGAAAACAGAGGAATTGTATTGCCATCAATGCCAAAGGGGGAGACTGCTAGAGAGACAGGCAGAGGAAGCGAATATAATAGAGGCAGAACCGTTATCAGAAGCAGAGGCTGAGGCAAAGCCATTATCACAGCAGTAAAGGCAGAGGCAGAGCGACAGAAGCAGCAGTGGCAGAGACACAACTATTATTACAGAGAAACAGCTATTATTCCGAGAATCGTTGTTCCCACCCGGTGAATATATATATATATATATATATATATATAACTAAATTCCGAGAATCGCTACCTCAGCTAGAGGATATATGTATACAATTCCGAGAATCTTTACCCAACTGGGCGTTACATTTAATACATAAACCTTATTCTGGGAATCGCTTAACCCCAAGCGGCAAAGCATATATTATATGCAGTGTATTGACATGTATAGCGCGAGATCCAAAGAAACAAAGTAATATAAGGTGGGACCCTTCCCAATCGCATCGGAAAGAAACAGACCGTTGGAACATATATTAAAAGACTTGCAATTGAGATTGAAGCCCAGACCCGATGGGCTTATAAACCATGAGTAAAAAGTATTTGCAATCCGTCGTGATCGAATCGGAGCAGGAGTGGTCAATTGCATCGGAGTACTCGAGTCGCGATTGCGATCAATCGCAATCGGAACAATCACAAAGGACCCAATCGCAATCGGAAGATTTCAATTGCGATTCATCACATCGGCATTTCAAAATGAACAGTGGTCAATCGTAATTAGAGTAGGAGCAATCAATCGCAATCAGAGGAGCAATATATTGCATCGGGAAGCGTGGCAAGTGGGCCCAGAAGGAGTTTTTATATGTTTTAAACAAGTTTTATTATATACGCCGAGATTTGATTTAAAGACATATTGAAAGGCAGTTAGTGTAATGAAAGTTGGGTTATATATATATATATATATATAAAAGAGCTGTCATAAATATAAAACGATGGTAGCAATGGTATTAAAATATGCCACGTGGTCTGTGGACCCACGGGCCTCGGCTCAAGGGGGAGGGCAATTCTTTATATAAAACAATTGCGATGTATTTATGTTCCACTTGCGGAACCCGCCACATCAACAAGACACTTGCTGCATGTAAAGGGTTGGAATTTACCCAGAATTACAATCAGCAGCCACAGATATTTACAAAATGCACTGATATAAAAAGCTCTGTTACACGTATGCAGCAGTTACACCACATCAGAGGACAGAAAAGCAAACAGAGCTGAAAAGAGATAAAACACAGTCGAAGAAAAGACAAATGCGTAGCGGGCCAAAAGACTATATGAGTTGAGCTGAAGTTTTTATTATATGTGAATGTAAATATTGTAATTGATTTTTTTATTATTTGTGATGCATTGGCAAGTCTCCGGAAGAAAAAAAAATCCCATTGTTAGATTAAAATAAGTACCTACAGTTACATTTTTCTGAGTGAGCTGGAAAAGAAATGAGAAGGCAGAAGGCAAAGAGGCATGGCTATCCATTCCAAATTCATTAAGGAATGCTAACAGTCACAAGAAAATCCTTATAAATAATATCATCTTGATATGCAAAAAAGTGTGTTAGAGAGAGTAAATCTAGAGAAGGAAGAATATAGAAGTGTGAGGCAGAGAATATTAAGAGAAGAAGAGTAGAAAGAGAAGCTACAGAACAGAGCTGATATCTGAGGTAAATCAGCAAACATTTAGTTTGATAAATTGAGGAAGTTGGAGCTTCCCTATCAAGTTGCAGCTTGATAGCTGTCAGTTGTAGCTGACTGAGGTTGGAGCCTCCTGTAGGTTGGTGCCTACAAAAAATTGAAGGGAGTTGGTGCTTCCTTGCAAGTTGTAGCTTGCAGAATTGAGGTAGGAGCCTCCTGTAGGTTGGTGCCTGCAGAAAAACAGTGGTGAGAGGGAGTTGGATCTTGCCTTTGCATCACAACAATAATAAGATGTGGTTTTCTCCCTTTATGGGTTTTCACTTATATCTGCTGTCTCTGTGCATGATGTTTATGTGTTGATCTGATTTATGTCATCTGCTTAAATACCTGCTGCTCTCATACTAAGTCTGTTGTTATATTATATTAATACTTGCTGCTTACATTCTAATATTACTCACATATTAAGTTGGATATGAAATGAAGGTGTAAATAAGGTTTCATAAAAGTTTAAAAGATCATCGTTGTGTTAAACTGATTCACCCCCCCCTCTCAGTTTAACTAAGGGTTCAACACTGTCATATCCATCATGAACTTTGATCCCCTTCCTTGTCACAATTGAATGCAGGCCTCGGTCATCCATGTCTATTCGACTTCAAGATTCTTTTTTGAGGTGCAAATTGATATGAAGGAAGTGAGGGAAGAGCTCCAACATGATGCAAATTGAATGTAAACACCTTGAACGTTTAAAAATTCGAAGTCCAATGCAAGGAAATGAAAACAAATGGAATTTGAGAGGTGACTTCACATGCCATCTATGGATGCGAGTTCGACAGGAGTATTCGAGGGGTGGTGTCCGAGGCCGGGAAATAAATGATGACCACTAGACCATATGTGTTTTCATCTACGTAACCATTATATTCGAAAAATATACTCACTCTATTATTCAATTTTATAATCCCTTAGTTCCATCTTGTTCCTTTATTAGTTAAGTATGTGTTTTTGAACTCAAATTCCTTAGAACATGATAAAGTTCAATTTGTTCACAATGTTGAAGTTTTAGGAGAATCCGAAACAAAATGGGAGAGAGGCTACAATTGTGCTAGAATCTAGCCTCCCAAACTCGCGAGATTACTATCAATGAGCCTAGATCCATCTTAACTCTAGATCTATCAAGCGCCGAGAGGGATCAAATATCTAGAGGTGCAAACCTTTTTTTTTAGTGCAAAAATTGAGGAAAGGTTTGCAACTTGAGAGATTTGATCCCTCTCCGCACTTGATAGATCTAGAGTTAAGATGGATCTAGGCTAGTTTCAGTAGTGTGCAACAAAGGAAAATCTATCGAAAATATGATTAATTTTATCAATAATATGTAAATACAGATAATATAAATATAATAATTTTATATATGCTAAATATGTCTGATATTTATTTGGTCATTTTAATTTTAAAATTTTCTTAGTTACCTCAGTTTTTTGAGATGATAAATATTGTTAATAAATTTAATGACGAAATAATTTTTTTGAATGCAAAGTGACAATGTAATAGTGTTGAATGATAGAAAATGAAAATAATAAGAATGTAGTCAATTACAAATAGTATTCATTGTGATCAATCTCAAATTATTTTCTTTTTCTATTCTTATTGTCACCCTTGTTAGTTTTTTCATCTTTTCATATCGATTATATGAAAAGGACAATTGAAATAATAAACTATTTAAATATTTAGCTTGAACTATTGTACTAAACATCATACATTGTCTCTCTTGCTCTTCAATATTAATAGGTTGATTTACTATAACACAAATATTAATGTACATTGTTAATAATTTTGTGTGCTTACACTGAAACCAATGCACAATCTTAATCCAATTACTTTAAAATTAATGTACCATCAATGTACATCAAATCAGAAATCAACGTCTACACTGAAATCAATGCACCTAATGCAAACAATCAAATAAGATTACAAAACAACATCTACACTAAGATCAATGCATCTAATGCAGGTAATCAAATAAGATTAGAAATCAACATCTATATTGAAATCAATGGACTATTGCAAGTATTAAAATAGGATTACCGACCAACATTGTCACCGTCTCCTGCATCTGCCTTCTTTGCCACATCACATAACTCGATATAATCTTCAAAAGCTTTTCTTATTGAATCAATTCCAATTTCTAGTTGACTTATATATCTATATATATAATTGTACAATCCCCGCTGATCAATAGGCCCTTCCTCAAACTTTCCAGTTTGCAAGCCTTGTAGACTTTTCAGCATTATAAAGTTTCAGCATCAAGGTATAGATGTATGCATCCACGTATACATCTATCTATATTCAGTTAACTCAAAGCAGCTTATAGGGAAGGTAAATAGATGCTCTTTTCTTAGTTTCTTATCTATGCTTCCACCTCACATATAACCGTATGGCTCTTTCCCTTATATTATTGTTGTGATTATTCAACATACCGGGCAATTCTAGTGCCTCTTACTCTTCCCATATTTAAACTTCCATGTAATAGAACAATTTAAATTCTGAGTTCTACAATCCTTGTCATTGCAGTATGACCATTCTACTGCCATCAATACTGTTATGACAGGTTTAGTTGTTTTGTGCTTGCTGCTCCTGGTTACTGTTTTGCTAACATTTTTTGTTTATACACACAGCAAATAACTATTCATTTAAAAGACAACAAGCTACACCTGTACATAATTATTAGATTAGCTATTCAAATGATCTATCATCTCTAACTGCATTACTACAAGGTACTCATCCCTATAATCCAACCATTTGTCTCTGCTATCAATAGCTCTAGTTTGCAATTACATGAGTTATTGAACACATAATCAATCTAGAATTTGCATAATGAACCATAACATAACAATTCATAAGTTGCATAATGAACCATAACATCACACTTCATAAAACATTGATATATTTAATACAGACTTAAATAAATCTCCAAAATTATGCATGCATACCGATACTATGACCAGTCCTCCCAATCGTAGAGTTCGTCTATCTCCAGAACTCACCCCCGAGCTAAGATCCTCCAAGAACAGACTAACCTCAATCTGTTCTGGAGCAGCTTATTTAAGCTATGCTTTCCCCAAAGCCTGTTTATAATTCTGCATCCAGAATTTCAGGATGCTTTATTCCTGTTTTCCTAGGCTTCCCTTCTTTAGGGACTTTAAAGCTGCTTTCTGCTTTTCCAGCTTTTCCAGCTTTTTACCTCTTCCCAACTACTTTCCTCATCATTGGGGAATTTAGATTTTTCCTCAAAAATCTAAATTAGAAATAATTTCTTTCAAGGATTTTTGAAATATTTTGGGGAAAGTCTTTACATTTTCCATCACCTCATGGATTTGGCATGTGATCTCAATTTCTCATCTGGTCATAGTGCATACACAATGTTAATTATTTATTTTTCATAAATAATTAACCACATCCACACAATAATTATCCATTGGGGTCCACTCCCCTATGGATTCATGTTCAAATGTCTAATTTGAAAAGCATAGAACTTGGGGGTGTTACATATTCCCCCTCTGAAAATAAACACCGTCCTCAGTGTTGACAACTATCTACTTAGTTTATTTTGAACATAAATATGAATGCTTTTCCATCATCTCAGCTTCACTGTTCCATGTAGCTTTTCAGCAGTAAAGTGCTCCACTGCACCTTTACTCTAGCTACTGTTCGATTTCGCAATTCAATTTCTTCCCGCTTTCAGAGTTGAAGCGGCTTTGGAAGGAATTTCTCTTCTGGTTCCACCTAGACCACATTCCAATCATTAATGTGAGAAGCATAAAAAATTATATTTTTTTCCAACAAGGAGATATGAAACACATCATGAAATTTAATATGCAAGGGTAAGGCTAGTTTATAAGCCATGAGTTTCCTCCCTTTCCAACACCTTCCTCAGTATTACACTTTAACGTTGACTTTTTCAACTTTGACGAAGATTTCTTCTTCATTTTTGCTTAGTTTCCAGCAGAGTACTCTCCTGCTTTATGCAGTTGATTTTCTTTCTACTTCTTTGCAAGAAGTCTGTCTAGAAAATCTTTTATTATGTTTTCTCTGTCCACAATTCATACCAATGTAAGAAATGTCAGGTACATACAATTGATAATCCACAACAACATTCTGCATTTCAATAAACTTAAGAAATTCAGTTATTAGTCAAACCGTTCAGGTTCATAATAGTTTAGTGCACTTTTAGTACACTACTTATCCTTTCTTGTTTTTCAGTGAGATTCTTTCCTCACTCAACTTGGTCCAGTTCAGCTTTTCTCGATTTTCTAGGTGATTTATCTTCACCTTTTTTCTCCTTGTTTCCAGAGTGCACAATTTCCTGTTACACACTTGGCTAAACAATTTTACAACTTTTCATTAGTACTCATAAATGAAAGAAAACAATTGTATCATATGCATGATTATGCTTACCCTTTCTCAGTTCATCACTGTACTTCCAGTACCTTCTCATTTTTATTTTTATTTTCCTTTTGGTAGCTATATGATTTCACACTATTTCCCCTATCTTTGAATTTAAGACTCAGGAAAATTACATAAAATTTACACCAACAAAATTTTATAGTGTGAATGCATGTAATTACTATCATTCATCACATTCACAAGTATTACTACTTGATAATGTCAAAATGGAATTTGACACAATTTCCCCTTTTTCAAAGAATTACCATAATTTATACATTTACTTTAATTTTTTTTTTTTTTTTTTTTCACATTATACTTTTACCACTTAATCTACCACAATAGTGTTTATTACTCCTTTAACCATAATTAGAGTAATAATATTCGGCCATATGGTAAAATATGTCCTTCCACTTTACTTGCAGCTTTTAAGGTGAATTCACTTTTAATATTTCCCAGTGAATTATTTCTTCTCCCTTAATCCCGTGGGTATAAAGTTTGAAATTTACGAACTAAAATAATTTATCATGTATGAAGATATTATATTCATACAACTCAACAAAGTTAACATTATAACATATAACAAGATCACCTATATTTATAATGTTAATTGTAGATTTAACTTATGTCCCACGTGCAATTTGTTTCATTTTAATCTATCATTTCTCATGATAATTATTATTATTTTATATATATATATATATATATATATATATATATATATCTTTAATAGGAATTTAAGAATTTACAATTTATATTTAACATACCTCTATTAAATATAACTTGTCATTTTTCTATTATCCACCTTTCTCTATATGTTCCAATATAAGCTTTCCTTCTTCTTTTGTTCCAATAACTATGGTAACATCTGGTATTATATAACATATTAGGAACATATATCACCCCACAATGATTCATTTATATCTTTTCATGCTTCTAATCAACTTATTGTTATAATGAATATCAATAAAATTCTAATTTAGTTGTCTTAACACTCCCAACTTTTAACTTCCGTTTTAATTACATATATCCATTCCTTAACCTTATCGTGAAGGTTAATTTCCCTATAGATATATATTCCACCACACTCTAATGGGGTTTATAGGTGTATTAATTTTTATTTTAAAATTCCTTAACAACCATTCCATATATATACTAAATCTAAATTTCATATGTCACATATGAAATTATGTGTTAATTCAAAGCCATTATAATAATTATATATGATTTTCATCCCAAAAAATTTTCTGTAACACTTCTAAGTGTTTCTTCTTGTCCTCCTAAAGTTAAAATATTCCTTTGAGTGGGGCAATGATAACCATCCTTTTTAATCTATGCAAGCTAGATTAAAGTTGTAGTTTAAATTTTAAGTTTTACTTACCCACTTGAGAATTCTATACCTCTATAATCATTATCACAAAACATGCCATGTTTGTAACCTATGGTTATGAAATTCCAAAACTATATATATGTATAACCTTATTTATTAGCCCAATGTGCATATATATTTAACAATATATATATATATATATATATATATATATGTCCGCACCTTATATATATATATAATCATCATATATATATTGCTATCCATATATATTGGCACCGAACCCTTTTATTTTATAACTCTACATTTTAGTTGGTTACAACTCGTGATATATATATATTGGTAATATTTCACTCGGGCCAACTCTATATGTATTTTTATCCGTTTATATCGTTACTTGGTGTAGTGACGGCGCGGCTCACATAGAATATCTGCGCTAGAGAAAAAATGTAAGGGAGTCGTTTACCTTTGGAAATCATGATTGCACTACTCGCTTCCTTTTACGGGTGAAAATGGTAATTATGAAAACGGATATGGTGAACATGTAGGTCGATAGCACCCATTGCAGTCATTTTCTAGGTTTGACTCATGTGACCGTGATACTATCGCCACGTTACATGCGAGGTTCTAGGGTTTTTTTTTTTTTCCTCCACGCACCGAGATACGTTAAGCGCCCATGTTCTCGTGTGGGAACCCCGTGGTGTTTGATAGGGAATTCCTGTGATACGTTAACTTTGCTTCTGGTTTGAATGCGAAGCCTGCATGTACGTGAGGTTAAAGGGTCGCCACGCAGCCTTGTACCGCGTTCTTCAGATAGGCGTTTGTACACTTCTCCTGCGCGGCAGGGTTTTTTCCTTGGATTGATTTCTTATGGCGTGTTCCTTACTCATACCTCAGGACATCCACTTTTCACAATTGAAATCACGCCTGTAACCAATTGACACATATCACCCTGGCTGGAGACGCCGGCGGGCAAGTCAATTTGGCGGGTTGAATCAATACTTCGTCGAAATTCTGAACGGCAAGGTACGTTAGAGTGTGTAGAATAATATTAATCTTCTTCCGAGAAGGACTCGTTGTCAGGTCTGTGCAGCGCAACACAATCCCCCTTGGGATTTCGTGAGGGTAACGGGTGTGGACGCACGCCGTCAGCCTTCCGAATTTCTTCTGACAGAAAATTTGGTTCGTCTAGGGTTCGTTTATTTTACTCCCTTCATCGCCTGCGTGCTCCCGCCCGCTTTGTATTGCTTCTCTCTTTAAATTGTTTTGTGTTTCCTCTATACAGTAGCTCAGTACTGTGGTTTTGTTTTGCGTACTTCTAGTTCATTCCTGGGATTTGCCTTCCCCAGCTCCTTACTATGTCTGACACATCGTTGTTGTTTTGTTTTCTTTTGGTGCAGGTACGCAGGTTGCTCTCGGCCGAGTCTCTGCGGTGTGCACTCGTCCTAACGTCCGACTCTCACCTCTGTGCGCACGTTAGAGTTTCAGTTTTTTCTGTGGTAGCGAAACCTAGCTTAAGGATCGGTAGGGGTACTGCTATTCCACTGTCTGTCGTTATTATCCGGGATAATTCCGTATAACAACAGGTCTCCTGTAACCGGTTTCCTTAGGTCTCGTTCTCTATTCGTTCTCGTTTTTCTTGCTTGTGTTTAATGATGAAACGAAATATTATGTCGTTGATCACCCATAACCCTGCATATGGGAATTTTAGTTTTGGAAGCCCAACTGATATATTCATCGAACGATTCGTATCCCCGATCTTCCGGATCTCTGGAGTATTCTAGTTGCAGATACATTACTTTCTTTCTATGCTTCGGGATAAAATCGCAGACTCACCTCTACGTAACACATCTCTGTAAATTTACTTCAGTCTTTGAAATTCTGCCAAGTTTATATTTTACCCATGTTTGCTAGACTTGGCGTGTTACATCGCATGCTGGACAAACGTAGCAGAAGACAAAATTAAATCATGCCTTTTCTCCTTGCGATTTGCACAGGTACTTATACGGTATCAGTCTTAACTAAGCGTGCCGCCTGAAGAGGTCACGCTGTGAGTAACCGAATTACTCCGGGATTTATATGCCATGCTTTCCTCGTATTATGCAGCCCTATGTTCGCTTTGGCATATCACCCCACTTCACTTGTTCGTTTTGTTATGGAATGTTTTGAAAATAACCGTATAGAATCTACGTCGACCCAACTATACCACTACTCTGAACGGTCTATGCATAAAACCGGGTATAATATCTCTCAAATATTTTGCTCCGTCATATAATTAACTGGAGCGCACCGTTCCTGAATATGATTTCACTGTCATATGGTTTAACTTGAACGTATATTTTTCCACCTTTCGCACTGTATACAGGTTTCAAATAGTAGTGTTATATCCAAGTTATTTCCCTCCCTCGGTATTTGCATGTAAGATTTTGAGATTTTTTTATTTTTATTTTTATTTTTTTTTCCATGAGTATCTGCGTTTGTACTTTTTTTTCTAATTATGGAACCATTTGTAGGTTGGATGCTATCACAAAAGCCTCTAGAAGCTTTTCCCGCGATCGGCTGTTTCCTGTTTCGTCGTGGACATTTTTAGTGTTGCTAGAAGCTGTGATTGGAGAAGCTTGACTCGAATAATTGGGAGTACTTGTAACTTGTAGGTTTATTGAATTTCTTACCCCACATTTCCCACCTCCGTTCCAGCTTTCAACTCCCTAACTCTTCCTTGCTGGACTTTGCTCACAGTTCCGACCTTCACCTCAATGGCTGCCACGCTGCTATCTTTCAATTTCGATTTCTTCTTCGCAGATGAAATATTATTGTCGTCTTCTAGTCTTCCATGAACTGGTTTTTTTTTTTTTTTAACCGGAGCCATATTCAATTTCCTTGCACTCATAGAATTTTTCGAGTTTAGAGGTCTGAAAGGGTCACTTCCCCTGAACCCTATATACGCAAAAACCTTTAAAAAGAGCAAAGGGGACTGTGCAGCAGTGTGATTAATCACGCCTATGATTGGATACTACTTTAATCTACTCAACTCTGATGAACTTTTAGCAGTAAGTACAAACCTTCGAGAGCTTCCCTCGCAATCATTGGCAGTGGGTTGTGTAGAATAAATGACTGAGAGATAAGAGAAGTCTCTCTAGACAAACACTGAGGTGACAAAACAAGTGGTGTACAATACATCAACGATGCATGGGCCGCCATAGTTAAGAGTTTACAGTCGTGTACACTCGGGCCACCAAGTATAGTGCTCATTTCCAACACTTTCATTAATTTATTTATGCAAAACTATATGTGAGCAATAAGCATCCGATTAATGGCATTAAATACTCTACATCATGTGATAGATCCAATCTGCACCAGCTTGAATGCAGAACATTTAGTATTCTATGGCAGAGTGCATGATGCTAGCAGTAAGGGTGAAAGGAGGAACCCACACAGTATGGAGCACTATTGGTATACCCAAATTGCCTGATTTGTATTGACCATCTTTGCTCTTGTAAAAAATTTAATCGATCTGATACCATGCTCAGATTGCATGTTCATCGTTCACAATGGATTTGAAGACTCATCATATTCTTAGAATGCGGTATCATATTTTTGGAATGCACCGAAATGGTTTTGTTTTTTTTTTTTTTTTCAGGCCGCGATTCTAAATACTACAGGCAGCCACGACTTTTGTTTAATCGGGGACTGGAGATTCGTGGCTACCTTGCCATTTCCAATTGCATGCAACAGAAATTTTATAGCTATACATAATGAGCAATAGTTTTCTGTTTCTGGCCAGATCTGGCTGTCCTTACGGCGTTAATCAAGTAAAAATTGTTTAATTGCTACGCCGACATGGCTACGCATGTTTCCGCACCGGTTACACTTACAGGCGTCTTATGCACACGATTAGTTTCCATTTTTCATTTGGTTATGATAATTCTGTTAGCGGAGAAATAAAGGTTACGTATTGTTTTATTTATTTTACTATAATAGTTTCATTTCCCCTTTCGTTTAATATTCCACAGCAAACGTAATAGGACAAGTTTTTTTTTTTTTATGTTGGTTTGACCGGTGAACATGTGTTGGAATAGAACTATTATATAACCGATTTCGCTAATATCAATTAAATGGGTATAGATAAGCCATAATCGAAATGAAATACTTATATAGCTCAACTACACAGATTGCACTCAACCCCTCCTTTACCATCACTGTTATAATGATCTATCTAATTGTGCTCTCGATACATTGTATGCTACATAAACATGCCTACATATACATGCTCTTGGTACATTTTTAGGCTTACATATACATGCTCTCGATACATCGTATGGTATATGCTTACATTTGAATCTATTTCCATGATATCTATTTAAAGTTTTTCGAAGCAGATTTAAGTTAGAAATCTGAACTATCAGTGCTGTAGAAATTTTTTTTTTTTTTTTTTTAGAGCAGAATTTCTGTTTAGTATGGAATTTTCTCAAAATATGTGCTAAGTCTTTTCTCCACTTTCGTGGTTTACATTATGCTATGCAATTTTCAGTTCTGTTACTAAATTTTTTCTAGCATACTCATAAGCACATAATCTCATTTATATAGATATATTAGAAACGATTTAGAAATTACTCATCTATGGAGAACTAGGTACCTTCAGATTTGAACCAACCTTGGTTTAAAGTTTCTGTGGGTCATAATTGTAAGCTTTGGGGTTACAATTCTATGGTCTCAAATCTCACTAACAAGACCAAACAACTAAACAGCAAGAAAAAACACACAAGCATGGAAGGTTTCATTTTCAGAACCCAAAAATGAATTGTTATCGAGGGATTTTTATTTGTAACAGCTTATTATTTATTTGTGAGCACATAACCTGCCCAGTTTTCTCAACTTGTGCTCCGATACCATTTGTCACGGCCTCCCGCACCCGTATCTTCATTCCAAATCACATAACTCGTATATAACCTTCAAAAGTTTTCTATTGAATCAATTCCAATTTCTAGTTGACTTATATATCTATATATATATTTGTCCAACTCTAGCAGATCAATAGGCCCTCCCTCAAACCTTCCAGTTTGCAAGCCGTATACACTTTTCAGCATCCATAATCATAAAGTTACAGCATCAAGGTATAGATGTATGCATCCACATATACCTCTATCTATATTTAGTTAACCTTCGCTGCTCCAACTACTTTTTCAGCAGTTTATAGGGAAGGTAAATAGATGCTCTTTTCTTAGTGTTTTTAAATATGCCTACAATCTCACATATAAATGTATGGCTCTTCCTTATATTATTGTTATGATTATTCAACATACCGGCAATTCTCGGGGTGCGCCTCTTACTCTTCACATAATTAAACTTCCATGTCCGAAAACCATATAAATTCTGAGGTCTACAATCCTTGTCATTGCAGTAAGACTATTCTACTGCCATCGATACTGTTATGACAGGTTTATTTGTTTTGTACTTGTTGTTCCTGGGTACTGTTTTGCTAACATTTTCTGTTTATACACACAGCAATTAAATATTCCTTTAAAAGACAGCAAGCTACATCTATACATAGTTATTAGATTAGCTATTCAAATGATCTATCATCTCTAACTGCATTACCACAAGGTACTCATCCCTATAATCCAACCATTTGTCTATGCTATCAATAGCTCTAGTTTGCAATTACATGAGTTACTGAATAAATAATCAATCTAAAATTTTCATAATGAACCATAACATAACAATTCATAAATTGCATAATGAACCATAACATCACAATTTATAAAACATTGATATATTTAATACATATTTAAATAAATCTCCAAAATTATGCATGCATACCGATACTATGACCAGTCCTCCCAACCGTAGAGTTCGTCTATCTCCAGAACTCACCCCCGAGATGAGATCCTCCAAGAACAGACTAACTCAATCTGTTCTGGAGCAGCTTATTTAAGCTATGCTTTCCCCAAAGCCTATTTCTAATTCTGCGTCCAGAATTTCAGGATGCTTTATTCCTGTTTGCCTAGGCTTCCCTTATTTAGGTACTTTAAAGTTGCTTTCTGCTTTTCTAGATTTTCGAGCTTTTTACCTCTTCCCAACTACTTTCCTCATCATTGGGGAATTTAGATTTTTCCTCAAAAATCTAAATTAGAAATAATTTCTTTCAAGGATTTTTGAAAGATTTTGGGGAAAGTCTTTACCTTTTCCATCACCTCATGGATTAGGCATGTGATCTCAATTTCTCATCTGGTCATAGTGCATACACAATGTTAATTATTTATTTTTCATAAATAAATAATTAACCACATCCACACAATAGTTATCCATTGGGGTCCACTCCCCTTTGGATTTATGTTCAAATGTCTAATTTGAAAAGCATAGAACTTGGGGTGTTACAAAAATAAAAAAAAATCAACATATCCTCATGCACCTTCACTTAAAATAAAAAGTATTCGGCAATCAGTATGATCTCATTTTTGTATACAAATTAAATTTTACACCATTTTTCTTCTATGATTAGATGTGATAATTGAGAATGTATTATACATTGTTCAAGATTGTCTAGCTGTACTCAAATCGAACTCTTGTGAAATGTTATAACTAGCAATTGCACCATATGTTGCAAAGGAAACACCGTAAAGCATAAATTCGAGAAGCATTGTGACACATAAAAAATCATTGAAGAAGGAAATTAGTAAAAAAATGTCATTAAAGGTATAATAAATCACTTACATTATGCCAAAATGATATATTCTATAACCTTTCCAACATAGATTGCATCTTAATGTTCAAAGATGGTCTTTCAAGATCCAATAGAAAATATTTGATAGATTTTGAAAAAATGCAAGTAGTACATGACATCAGATAGGCTAAATGAAATAATATTAATTCATGAACAATATGATGGTTATCTTTCCAAATCTAAATTTGCATCACAACCTCACAAATTTCATACATTATCACATATTAAATGAAAATGAGCCAAACATCAGCTCTCAATTATTCATAACTTTTGGTGTAAAATCTACAACTTCGATGGGAAACTCTAATGTAGTGCATTTGATGATGTTTAATATCTCCAATGTTTCCTCCAAGAACATTATCTCGAAAATTGGAAAGGAAAATTTTCAATTTCACTGGCACTAACAGCAACAGACTATTTTAGTATTTTTCATTGTCGCCTCAATAGTATAGGGTTTACATCTCATGGTGGCCATAATTCTGATATGTAGTATAACTTCTTGTATATATCATCGATTTTTATTGACAATTGCAACAAACTATTGTAACACTTTACATGGTGATGAACCCTCTACATGGTTGAAGACATTGAGTATTCATAGAATCCAATAAACCACCAACCACTTATAACTTTACCACCTCAAAAATACCCAAGAAAAATAATGAAAAAAAAACAATAACAATGAAATACCCCCAAGGCCCAGTGAAGTAATACAATTTGTAGAATGTGCATTTGAAACAATACTAAGGGTGGTAAACTTGAAATCCTAATGTACCCTCTCTACAATGATTCTTTACTACAATTTCCAAATACACATCAATACCTATCCAAGAACTACTATTCAGTCAAACTATACCATTTTAACCAAAGTGGATGATGCAATTTATTTGTCTCTCTATCTAAACCACCTAAACACATGTCATTCTCTCTCTCTCTCTCTCTCTCTCTCTCTCTCTCTCTCTCTCTCTTTGCCTCTCTCTTCTTCCCTCTCTCCCCCTCCACCTATATCCCTATCTCCCCTTGTCTCTCCTTCTCACCCCAAAAACATACTCTCTCTCTCTCTCTCTCTCTCTCTCTCTCTCTCTTGTCCCCTCCATCTATATCTCTATCTCCCTTTATCTCTCTCCCCCCCTCTCTCTCTCTCCATATCTATATTTCTTCCTCACTCTCTCCATTTTCCTCCCTCTTCTTCTCTTTCACTCCCCTCCATCTATATCTCTATCTCCCATTGTCTCTCCTTCTCACCCCCAAAACATACTCTATCTCTCTCTCTTTCTAACTTATCATTGGCTCTCCACCTTTCTCTCTCTATGTATTTCTTCCCCTTCCATCTCCATTTCTCTCTCCCCCTCTCTCTCCTCTCTTTCTTTCTTCCTCTCTCTCTCTCCCCCCCCCCCCCCCTCCCGCATCCATCACACACTCTCTTTGTCACTCCACCCTTCAATGTTGTCATTATCTCCCTCTCTCTCTCCTTGCTCTCCCCCTCTCTCCCCCCTCCATATCTATGTCTCCTTGTCATTGTCTTCCCCATCTTTCTCTATATATATCATCTCATTTTCTCTCCCTTCCCTCCTCTCCTCTCTCCCTCATTCCATATTCATATCTCCCTTATCACTCCCTCTCTCCCTCTACCTATATATGTCAATGTATTTTTTCTACCCTCCCTCTATTTCCCCCTTCCAACTCCATCTCTCTCTCCCCCTCTCTCTCTCCTCTCTCTCAAGTCCCCTCTCTTTTCCTTCCTCTCTCTCCCTTTCTCTCCCACCTCATTTTGTCTCCCCCCCCCATCACATGATGTCTCTCTCTCTCTGCCCTCCAAATATATCATTATCTCCCTCTCTCTCCTTCTCGCTTTCCCCATTTCTCCCCCCTTCATATCTATGTATCCTTGTCTCTCTCTTCCCCTTCTTACCCTATCACTATCCTCTCATTTTCTCTCCCTTCCCTCATCTCCTCTCTCCCTCATTCCATATTTATCTCTCCCTTATCACTCCCTCTCTCTCTCCACCTCTATCTCTCAATTTATTTGTTATTCCCTCCCTCTCTTTCCCATTTCCAAATCCATCTATCTCTCCCCCCCCCTCTCTCCTCTCTCTCAAGTCCCCTCTCCTTTCCTTCCTCTATCTCCCTTTCTCTCCCACCTCCCTTTGTCTCTCCCCCCTCCCTCTGTCTCTCCCCCCATCATGCACACTCTAACTCTCCACCCTCCAACTCTATCACTATCTACCTCTCTCTCTCTCTCCTTCTCACTCTCCCCTATCTCCCCCCTCCATATGTATGCATCCATGTCTCTCTCTTCCCCTTGTTTCCATATCTTTATCATATCCTTTTCTCTCCATTCTCTCATCTCCTCTCTCCCTCATTCCATCTTCATCTCTCCCTTTTCATGCCCTCTATCTCTTCACCTCTCTCTCTCTCTCTCCTTCTCGCTCTCCCCCTTTCTCCCCCCTTCATATCTATGTCTCCTTGTCTCTCTCTTCCCCTTATTTCCCTATCTTTATCCTCTCCTTTTATCTCCCTTCCCTCATCTCCTCTCTGTCTCATTCCATATTTATCTCTCGCTTATCACTCCCTCTCTATCTTCTCCTATATCTCTCAATGTATTTTTTGTTCCCTCCCTATTTGTCCCCTTTCCAACTCCATTTCTCTCTCCCCCCTTTCTCAAGTCCTCTCTCTTTTCCTTCCTCTCTCCCCATTTCTCTCCCACCTCCTTCCATCTCTCCCTCATTACGCACACACTCTCTCTCCACCCTCCAACTTTGTCACTATCTCCCTCTCTCCTTCTCGCTCTCCCCCTCTCTCCCCCCTCCATATCTATGTCTCCATGTCTCTCTCTTCCTTATTTCCCTATCTGTATCATATCCGTTTCTCTTCATTCCCTCATCTCCTCTCTCCCTCATTCCATATTTATCTCTCCCTTATCACTCTCTCTATCTCTCGACCTATATCTCTCAATGTCTTTGTTCTTCCCTCCCTCTCTTTACCCATCCAAATCCATATCTATCCCTCCCTCTCTCCTCCTCTCTCTCTTCCTTCCTCTTTCTCCTACCTCTATGTCTCTATTCCCCACTCTATTCCCCCGCCCTCTCTCTCTCTCTCTCTCTCTGTCTCTCTCTCTCTCTCTATCTCTCTCTTAAATATGATCCCATTGTATTTTATTTAAGAAAATATATATAAGAAAAAGAAAAAAGAAAAAAACACATAATTGGTGAACATGTCTTGCTCTATGGTTTTGGATATTGGGCATAGATTTCTTGATCTTGTATAGAAGATTGTAATTTGCATGTAGCTTATACTACATTAACCATGAAATTGTCAACATTTAGATAACACTTTCCATCACATTTGTAGAAAAAATTACAATAGAGTATCACATTTTTCTTTTCATATCTAAATGTTCCTTTATGCAACAACTACCTTGTGCCTCATAGTTCAAATATGTGTAGGGAGGAGGAGAGGAGTGTCAAGATGCAAGCTAGAATAAGAAGAGAAAAAAGAATCTTGTTTGGGACATGAGAATCTTGTTTGGGACTTGAGATAGATTCATTCTCTACACATCTAGACTAAAAGCTTAATAAAACAAAACTCACCATACATTGAATTTTTTAAATAAATATCTTAAAAATTAGAATATCAATTTAATACATTTTACTCAATTACACATTTAGCAATATTCATTTTAAAAATACAAATATAAATTACTATTTTAAATAAAAATATTACAACACATTTAGCAATATTCATTTTAAAAATACAAATATAAATTACTATTTTAAATAAAAATAGGACAAAGAATCACATTAATTACCATGGCCCTCGTGTACCTTCCTCTTATTACTTTTTAAATACCTTTTAAAATACCAAATTTTTGTAACTTATTCTTAATCACATAGTGTCCATTTTGTAAAAATATAATCTACAACTCTCACTTTTTATAGCTTTGGTAGAAGGATAAAGTATCTAAATTCCCTTACCCTTTAAGAAGCATCCTCAATTATTGTACCACCCACCTCGGCATCCAATCTAGAAATATTAAGTTATTTTAAATTGATTAAGAGTATAGAATTTTTAGGGTGGTGTTCTATGTTCACTAAAATTCCCATGATGTCTATCATTATGTATGGGGTTCATTGAAACCTTGGATATATTCTGTGAGTTGTTGTGAATTTTTTTCTTGTGGCTAAAACTTATTTTTGGTTGTCACCTAGTTATCATGATTCAAAACATTGTTATCATCTTATATCCTTATAGCATTAGATATATTTTGTGAGCTAACGTGATGTTTTGTTTGTCACAATGATTCAAAAATAAATTATTATACCACACTATTGACTTTCTCATTGTTTGTTTTGTTTACGAACCCTTTAAAAAACATTTAAAAAAATGACAGGAACATTTGATTTTACACTCTGATCTCCCTAGCATGGGTAGGGGTTTAAAACATTGGAGAGTAAACTGAGCAGTTATTGTTATAAATTGTTGTATAAGATGGAAACTTTCGATGGTTTGTAGAGAATATGGATGTCATAACAAATATCTAATGGGATCCATTTCAACTGAGAACATCAATAGATCATTGTGTGAATGATAATGTGTGACATCCCTGGCCATTTTCTTTGATTGTGGATCATGTTACAAACTAATACTTTGTGAAATTCCTAGCCATTTTCTTAATACACTGTCTCTTTAGAACAATATATGTTGGATGGAGGGAAAGGTTATGATAAAACTTGTAAAAGAACCCCTTAGGGTTATGTCAACTTACTCTATTGTTAATCACATAGTGCCAATTTTGTAAAACTATAATATACCCTAAGGAATGAGTGGGTTTTTTCTTTAGTAAGTTTTGTTTGTATTCAAAAATATAAAAATTATAAAAGCTAAAATTATGTAGTGAAAAACTTTGTTTAAAATTTGAGAGTAAAAAGTTGAGTAATTTTGACATCATATGAAATTTTTTTATTATTATAAAGTAAAAAACATGTAATATTTTTTAGTTACAATTAGGTAATTAAAGATATGTATATAGTTTTTTTTAAATAGAATAAATTTGATATTCATTAACAAAAAAATTGGAAAGAGTATGTATGTAGTTACAAACTATTACAATTAAGTAATTAAAGGTAAATTTAGTGTTACTTAAGAAATGAGATTTATGAACATTCATCATTATTGCTCAAGATAAGTCATGTCCTGTGAAATAATTTCACATATTTTAATTTGAACAAAATTAATTTTGGTATTGAATAAAAATTTACTGTGAAATTTATTTCATGAGTAAAAATTGATGGTAAAAGTAAATCAAGATCTGGAGTCAGTTGAACAGAAAAATAATTTCCACAGTTACCCAAAGAAACTCTGGAATAAATAAGGAGTTCCAAGGAGAGTTAGCGGTTTTGTTTGTGTGAAGAAAAATAACTCTGTTATTCTGGAAAAATAATTTTTTTTTTTCAGAACAGACTGTTCTTTGGGTTGGAGAATTGGACCGGATTGTCCCGAGTTCTCCCCAGAATTTGCTGTTCTCACTGGAGTTGGAGAATTGGACCGGATTGTCCCGATTTTCTCCTCCAGAACTTTGTGTTCGACAAAGGCCCAAACTTGAGGCTCGGGGGGGAATTTTGGGACGTAATTGCCCCAATTTGCGGAAGGGAGGCAATACATACCATCAATCAGTTTTGGACTTCAGATGAGTAAGATGCAGTTAGTGTTTTCTTTTATTCATTCTGTTAAAAGTATTAAGGTAGAACAAAGGTTGTTCCTATTATAAACAAGGTTGCCTGTACTAAGTAAATTGTTCTATAAGAAAAGTATAAATGCAGTAGTATTTTATTGTTTTTGTTATTCTGGTGATTTATTTAAAGAAGCAGCTAGTTAATTTGGCTCTGCACCAATAAAACTGTAACAGTGTTGAAATACTAGATTCATCGTGCCAGCAGAGTATGGATGTTAGTAATAAGAAAAAGAAAGAAAATAAATGGGTACTGCTTAGACAAACATTTTAACGTAATACAATTGGTTCCTGAACAAAATTACAGTAGAAGTAAATTATTGAAGAAAATAGGGAATGTATTGTTAGAAGGGCTGTTAACCCATATCGCTTGGAAAACCAAGCTTCTGGGTAGTTTGCCCTCCTTCCTATGATAAACACGGACGAATGGGTGGTCTGGACACCGGTAGCACTTCCATGTTTAATAAAAGAATTATATATGTAACCCAGGCTTTACCATGGAGCAGTGGTTCGGTATAGATTCCAACACATATTAACGAAAACATGAAACAGAAAGTTCAGAGAAATGCGATAGCAACTAAAAGAGAAATTATCCGCCTGAAAACCATGAAACCCTCATAAGAATAGAAGTACTGAACACATAATAGGTAAGGGAGAAAACATAATTCATAAACCCTGACAGGACTGTCATCAAGAAGACTGGGAAAACCAAGTAACTAAGAGTCTTATAGTACACCATGAATCTTCATAAAATAGTTGCAACAGAAACACGCCGTAACATAATTTTTCTCCTTATAGATACTAGAAAACAAAGAAGGCCGAAGAGAATTCCATATGTTGCAAATTACCCATTTAATCAAACCACATAGCGGAAGAGGGTCCAATTTAACCCGAAACGACGAGGTTTCATTACTATCGAATAAAAAAAAAACACGGGTGATAAACCTGGCCCGTCGACTCACTGTGCAAAATTATACATAGCATATCTTAAACAATAGAAATCCAGAAATGAAAACCCTCCTAGAAGGACAGAGCCAGCGGGCCTTAATTAGACCCAAGCATGGCTTAAGCTCCAATCTAGCATTACATTATTGATGACAGTCGACGACGGAACACAGGGCTACAGGTTCGAAACCTAGGCAAACCCCAACAACAAGTTTCATGAACCGAGGCAAGTCAGACGAAAAGAAAACTTAAGGTTCAACCCCGTCAGCACGATAGGTACCTGTAATTAGATGCAGGGGTTAGGCTTCACTCCTTGCGGTCGAGACCCCGGTAAAAAGCCAAAGAGATCTGGAAGAAGTAGGAGCGAAGAGGTCGATACCTGTCAGCAAATGAAACATTTGTTAATAATAGCAAAGCTTTGAAAGAATGAACTAGGGTTGTAAAACCCATACTCAATAAAACATATGGGAAACAAACAGTGACCGCCAGAGTAGAAATTACTTGTAGCAAAACGAGGAGAGATGAAATCCATGGTGGAGCAGAGCCTTTCGCTGTAGTGTTCAGCAGGGGCGCCGCAAAAGAGAACGAAAAACATAAGTAAACCCCATTTGAGGTAGCTTCCAAAGGAATAATAATAATAACTGTTGGAAGTTTAACAAAACCCCAACCGCCTGGAAGTGGAAGAATGACCTTCTGCATATACGTCAAAGAAAGATTTTGGGGAAAAGGGGCAAATACTTGTAGCAGGGGGAAGCTGTCTGGAGATCGCCATTTCTCCTAATGCGTGGGGTAACAGTCGAATACATGCCCTAACCCTGAAACTAGCAGGAAAAATCACCTCCAAAACCTACGACTGGAGCGCAACAATGAGGTATGGATTCAGTTACGACTCCAAGGTCATTAACAACCCTAGTGTTTGATCACCGTGGGATCAAGGGTTGATCGACGGTGAAATGAGTGCCAGGTGTGAGGCATGGGATGGAGTCGGACATGCCATGATATCAATCCTCATTGAATCCGCAATAAAAGACCTTACGAGTGGAGATCACAAGCACATAGCAAATTATGGATTCCATTAAAGGTAGATGTCGTGGCCAAACAAAATAGAAACAAGTACATAAAGGTAAACCTGGGAGTAAATTCTGGTAGTTAGATTCAAGTCGAATTATAGCGCCAGTCAATTGATCAATGTAAACAAACATTAATCCAAAAGATATATAGTACCATGGAACGTGAGCTACGTATAAATATCCATCCAGAAGTGTTTATAGTTCAATAAATAAATGATGTCATCACTTATAATATATGGAGGGTAAACGGCAATGTGGAATTTTTTTTTATGTAGCAAATTTTTAACTGTATGACTATTACAAGTGGTATCAAAGCGACGTTACAATGCTGGGACCCTATTGGGTCAGCTGACGTTAAAATTGTATGTTATTCATGCACGGTCAGATAATTAGATGGAAAGACAAACGAGATGGACACCTTCACAACCGCCACCGCGGAATGTTGGAGAGACTCAACCACCACTAGAGGGGAACCCCGAAATGTGGGTTCAGCTGGGGATAGAGCAGCATCAACGGTCTAACAGACTGATTGAAGAACAGTAACATCAGACTCGCATTTTATTAAACACAGTAAAACAGTTGCAGATAGAAATGGAGAGAGTATGAAGGGAAAATGCAAGAATGATGCAAGATCATGAGAGGATCTTAAAAAGCCTCTCAGATAGGCAAAATCAAAGAATTGAAAATCCCAGTGCTGACAGAGAATTCCAGGAAGGCAAACAGATGAACAAGATACAGACCGAAAAGAAAGAAGTGTGTCACAGCGAAGCAATCCAAATAGAAATTTTAATGAGGCCGAATTTGAAAATGAAACCGAACGGAAGGAAAACAAAAAGCAGAAGGTGGAATTTCACGGAGAATTCAGGAAGATAAAGCCACCTACGTTCGATGGAGAAAAAGAGGAAGTAGCAGAGGCATGGCTGGTTAATATGAACAAGTAATTTCAGGTGTATAATTATGACAGTGGTCTTAAGGCACGGTTAGCCATTTACCAGTTAAAGGATAAAGCCACCTTATGGTGGGAAGAAGTGAAGAACGTGTGGGGAATAGAGGATCAAGATGTGACATGGGATAAGTTTCAACAATACTTCAAGGACAGGTACTTGAATGAGCGTTTTTATGATGAAAAGGCTCGAGAATTTCATGATTTGAGACTAGGACAATTGACTATGGACGAGTTTATCACTAAGTTTACATCGTTACTGCGCTATGTACCGTAATTAAGAGATGAGAAAGCCAAGGTTCAAATATTTCTGAGCAGTTTACCCACCCATATGAAGGAGCGTATCGAGTTTTTAAATCCTAAGACAATGGATGAGGCCATTAGAAAGGCGAGGCTGTGTTATCAGCAAGCGAAAACCAAAGTAGACCAAAGAAAAGGGTGGAAATCAAGGAAAGAAAATAGAAACAGTGCTGTTTCCAAAAGGGGCAAAACCAGTAATTTCAGAAGCACAACCAGAAACTCAATTAATAAGCATTTTGGGAGGAACCACCAGAGGATAAGATGGCCTGGAGAAGAAAAAACTGTTGAAGCTTCTAGTAAACCTGAGCAACCTCAAAATCAGAGGCCACCTCTGCAATGTTGGGGCTGTGGAGCAGCACACTACTATCGAGATTGCCCACAGTGGGGTAAAACTGAAGCAATAACCAATTTACAGGAGGCCTCTACTGTGGGAGATGTTGCCCGAAGCATACCCAGAATTAACGCAGCGTTGGAGGACCGACAAGCTGATTTCCAACCTACCATGATAGAGCTGGAAGGTAAATTTTTATCCCAAACTGTTTCTGTTTTGGTAGATCCGGGAGCAAGTTTAAGTTTTATAAGTCCTAAGTTAGTAGAAAGCTGTAAATTGCCAAGTCAAAAATTTAAAAAGACCTGGTTGGTTCAGTTAGCTACAGGAGCTAAAAGAAGAGTTAGTGCCAAAATACCATATTGTGCATTGCAAATCGGCGGACAACAATTATTGGTAGATTTAAATATTCTGCCCTTGGGATCCTATGATGTGTTGCTGGGTATGGATTGGTTAGAGAAGCATTGGACTCTCATAGATTGTAAGGAAAAGATAGTTTACTACAGAGACCAGAATGGTAATCGCCAAGAAATTCAAGGCATAAAGAACCCTGTACATCTATGCCCAATTACAGCTTCCCAAATGGGGAAATGTATAAGGAAGGGATGCCAACTGTATGCTATACAAGTTGGAATATCCGAGTCTAAGGATAAAGCTGCCATGTTAGAAAATATACCTGTAGTACAGTAATTCAAGGATGTATTTCCTGAAGAAATACCAAGATTACCGCCTAGAAGAGATGTTGATTTTACAATAGAACTGCTGCCAGGAGCCTCACCAATTTCACGGAATCCCTATCGTATGAGTGTGCCAGAGTTGACTAAGTTAAAAATGTAGCTTCATGAATTATTAGATAAGGGGTATATACGACCCAGTGTGTCACCCTGGGGAGCACCTGTACTGTTTATTAAAAAGAAGGATGGAACCATGTACATGTGCATGGATTACCGACAGTTAAATAAGCTGACTGTTAAGAACTGGTATCCCTTACCCCGTATTGATGACCTGTTTGATTAGGTAAGGGGAGCTACCGTGTTCTCAAAGATTGATTTGCGGTCCGGTTATCACCAGATCAGAATTAAGGATGAAGATATACACACAACTGCCTTTCGCACAAGGTATGGCCACTATGAATTCATGGTATTACCTTTTGGGTTAACTAATGCACCAACCACTTTTATGAGACTGATGCATAGTATATTCCACCCTTATTTGGACAACTTTGTGTTGATCTTCATTGATGACATACTGGTTTATTCTAAGAATGCGGAAGAACACAAGGAACATTTGCGAATGGTACTGGAGAAACTAAGAAAACACTAGCTGTATGCGAAATTTAGTAAATGTGACTTCTTCAAAGAAGAAATACAGTATCTTGGACATGTAATAACTGAAAAAGGTATAGCAGTAGACCCGGAGAAAATCAAAACTATTATGGAATGGAAGGTGCCACAGAATGTGGCAGATATACGATCTTTTATGGGCCTCGCTGGCTATTACCGACGATTTATAAAAGGATTCTCAAAAATAGCTTTCCCTATCACCTCCTTGCAAAGGAAAGGGAAAAATTTAAATGGACAAAAGAATGTCAGGATAGTTTTGAAAGATTGAAGCAGTTATTGACATCAACACCTGTGCTAAGTGTAGCAGATCCGAATAAGGAATTCGAGGTTTGTACGGATGCATGCAAGGAAGGTGTTGGGGCAGTTTTATCACAAGAAGGGAAGGTCATCGCATATGAATCCCGCAAGCTAAAAGATCACGAGCAACATTATTCAGCTTATGATTTAGAGATGACCAGAGTTGTGCACGCCCTCCGGGTCTGGAGGCATTATTTACTCGGGAAGAGATTTGTGTTGAAGACTGATCATAGTAGTTTAACTAGTTATTTTAAACAAGCCGACTTAAACTCTCGACAAGCAAGGTGGAATGCATTCTTGAGCGAGTTTCACATTGATTTACAGCATGTAAAAGGAAAAGAGAACAAGGTTGCGGACGCATTGAGCAGAAAACTGCATAGCATTTATTAGTTATATGTTAACCAAGTTGAAAACAGATTCCTAGATCAAATCAGAAAAGAAGCAGACAAGGATCTTGAATATAAATATTTGTGGCAGCAAACCAAAGAACCTGGAGGGCAAGGTGGACAAGGGGATTATGAAATTAACCAGGACGGGTTGCTGATTTTCAAGAAGAGGATAGTCATTCTAAACAGAGTGGAATTAAAAACTATGATACTGGATGAATACCATAGAAGCAATTATGCGGGGCACCCAAGATATCAAAAGATGCTGACAGCTATAAGAAAAGACTACTGTTTGCCAGGCATGAGGAAGGATATAGAAAACTATCTAAACAGGTGTTTAGAGTGCCAACAAGTGAAAATAGAGCATCGACATCCAGCTGGATTAATGCAGCCTATACCTATTCCCGAATGGAAATGGGAGGTGATCTCATTGGACTTTATCACCGGATTACCAAAATCAAAACGAGGTAATGATTCCATAATGGTAGTTGTAGATCGACTAAGTAAGTCGGCCCATTTCATACCTGTCCAATCCACCTATAAGACGGTGCAGATAGCGGATTTATTTATGCGTGAGATTTTCAGACTGCATGGCATTCCTAAGACCGTTATCTCGGATAGAGTTGTAAAATTTACATCAGCTTTTTGGAAGGCACTGTTTAGAGGATTAGGAACTCAAGTACATTTTAGTACTGCATACCACCCACAAACAGATGGACAAACTAAACGGGTAAATCAAATATTGGAAGACATGCTAAGAATGTATGTCATGCAGCAACCAGTTAAATGGGAGGAATATCTACACTTGATAGAGTTTGCCTATAACAATGGTTACCAAGAATCACTGAAGATGAGCCCATTTGAGGTGCTATATGGGCGGCAGTGCAGAACTCCCATTAATTGGAGCAGTCCTGAGACTAAACTCATGTTGGGACTAGACATGTTAGCGGAAATGGAAGCAAAGGCAAAGAAGATTAGCAAAATTTGAAAGCAGCACAGGACCGGTAGAAAGTCTACGCATATAAAAAAAGGTCATACCGTGAATATGAAGTTGGAGATCACGTGTATGTAAGAATTAAACCAAAGAAGAGTACATTAAGATGGGCATCCTGTGCAAAGTTAGCGCCCTGGTTTTGTGGTCCTTTCCAGATATTGGAAAGGGTGGGACCGATAGTGTATCGTTTAGCTCTTCCTAGCCATATTCGGGTGCATAATGTCTTTCATGTGTCGTTATTAAAACGATATATTCATGATCGAAGACATATAATCCATTGGCAGAATATCCAGGTAGTGGGTGAGCATAATGGTTAAAAATAATAACATAATGATAAAGACTTATATAATTAACATAAGTCTTTTGTGTGCAGGTAGAACCGGATGGAGAGTTTCTGGTCGAGCCACACAGTATAATCCACTGGAGGGAAATCATGCTCCGGAACCGAGCTATCGCCCAGGTTAAAGTGCAATGGAGGCACTTTGGACCGGAGGAGGCCACCTGGGAAGACACGAGTTTTGTCCGGGAATCCTATCCTGAGCTTTTTCTGAATTAAAGTAAGAACACCGGGGACGGTGTTCGCTTCCAGAGGGGGAAAACTGTAACCATTGTCTTAGCTGCTAACAAATGGTTAAGCTATTATTAATTAAGGATTAGTTATGGCTGCTGTTTTATTTTAATTGGAATATTTGAACAAAATTAATTTTGGTATTGAATAAAAATTTACTGTGAAATTTATTTCATGAGTAAAAATTGATGGTAAAAGTAAATCAAGATCTGGAGTCAGTTGAACAGCAAAACAGTTTCCACAGCTACCCAAAGAAACTCTGGAATAAATAAGGAGTTCCAAGGAGAGTTAGGGGTTCTGTCTGTGTGAAGAAAAATAACTCTATTATTCTGGAAAAATAATTTTTTTTTAGAACAGACTGTTCTCTGGGTTGGAGAATTGGACCGGATTGTCCCGAGTTCTCCCCAGAATTTGCTGTTCTCACTAGAGTTGGAGAATTGGATTGGATTGTCCCGAGTTTCTCCTCCAGAACTTTGTGTTCAACAAAGGCCCAGACTTGAGGCTCAGGGGGAATTGTGGGACGTAATTTCCCCAATTCGCGGAAGGGAGGCAATACATACCATCAGTCAGTTTTGGACTTCAGATGAGTAAGATGCAGTTAGTGTTTTCTTTTATTCATTCTGTTAAAAGTATTAAGGTAGAACACAGGTTTTTCCTATTATAAACAAGGTTTCCTGTACTAAGTAAATTATTCTGTAAGAAAAGTATAAATGCAGTAGTATTTTATTGTTTTTGTTGTTCTGGTGATTTATTTAAAGAAGCAGATAGTTAATTCGGCTCTGCACCAATAAAACTGTAACAGTGTTGAAATACTAGATTCATCGTGCCATCAGAGTATGGATGTTAGTAATAAGAAAAAGAAAGAAACTGAATGGGTACTGCTTAGACAAACGTTTTAACCATGTAATACAATTGGTTCCTGAACAAAATTACAGTAGAAGTAAATTACTGAAGAAAATAGGGAATGTATTGTTAGAAGGGCTGTTAACCCATATCGCTTGGAAAACCAAGCTTCTGGGTAGTTCGCCCTCCTTCTTATGATAAACACGGACGAATGGGTGGTCTGGACACCGATAGCACTTCAATATTTAATAAAATAACTATATATGTAACCCAGGCTTTACCACAGAGCAGTGGTTCGGTATAGATTTCAACACATATTAACGAAAACATGAAACAGAAAGTTCAGAGAAATGCGATAGCAACTAAAAGAGAAATTATCCGCCTGAAAACCATGAACCCCTCATAAGAATAGAAGTACTGAACACATAATAGGTAAGGGAGAAAACATAATTCATAAACCTTGAAAGGACTATCATCAAGAAGACTGGGAAAACCAAGTAACTAAGAGTCTTACAGTACACCATGAATCTTCATAAAATAGTTGCAACAGAAACACGCCGTAACATAGTTTTTCTCCTTATCGATACTAGAAAACAGAGAAGGCCGAAGAGAATTCCATATGTTGCAAATTACCCATTTAATCAAACCACATAGCGGAAGAGAGTCTAGTTTAACCCGAAACGACGAGGTTTCATTACTATCGAATAAAAAAAAAACACGGGTGATAAACCCGGCCCGTCGACTCACTGTGCAAAATTATACATAGCATATCTTAAACAATAGAAATCCAGAAATGAAAACCCTCCTAGAACGGCAGGGCCAGCGAGCCTTAATTAGGCCCAAGCGTGGCTTAAGCTCCAATCTAGCATTACATTATTGACGACAGTCGACGGCGGAACACAGGGCTGCAGGTTCGAAAACTGGGCAAACCCCAACAATAAGTTTCATGAACCGAGGCAAGTCAGACGAAAATAAAACTTAAGGTTCAACCTCGTCAGCACGATAGGTACCTGTAATTAGATGCAGGGGTTAGGCTTCACTCCTTGCGGTCGAGACCCTGGTAAAAAGCCAAAGAGTTCTGGAAGAAGTAGGAGCGAAGAGGTCAATACCTGTCAGCAAATGAAACATTTGTTAATAATAGCAAAGCTTTGAAAGAATGAACTAGGGTTGTAAACCCCATACTCAATAAAACATATGGAAAACAAACAGTGACCGCCAGAGTAGAAATTACCTGTAGCAAAACGAGGAGAGATGAAATCCATGGTGGAGCAGAGCCTTTCGCTGCAGAGTTCAGTAGGGGCGCCGCAAAAGAGAACGAAAAACATAAGTAAACCCCATTTGAGGTAGCTTCCAAAGGAATAATAATAATAACTATTGGAAGTTTAACAAACCCCCAACCACCTGGAAGTGGAAGAATGAACTTCTACATATACGTCAAAGAAATATTCTGGGGAAAAGGGGCGAATACCTGTAGCAGGGGGAAGCTGTCTTGAGATCGCCATTTCTCCTAACGCATGGGGTAACAGTCGAATACATGCCCTAACCCTGAAACTAGCAGGAAAAATCACCTCTAGAACCTACGACCGGAGCGCAACAATGAGGTATGGATTCAGTTACGACTCCAAGGTCATTAACAACCCTAGTGTTTGATCACCGTGGGATCAAGGGTTGATCGACGGTGAAATGAGTGCCAGGTGTGAGGCATGGGACGAAGTCGGATATGCCATAATATCAATCCTCATTGAATCCGCAATAAAAGACCTTATGAGTGGAGATCACAAGTACATATCAAATTATGGATTCCATTAAAGGTAGATGTCGTGGCCAAACAAAATAGAAACAAGTACATAAAGGTAAACCCGGAAGTAAATGCTGGTAGTTAGATTCAAGTCGAATTATAGCGCCAGTCAATTGATCACTGTAAACAAACATTAATCCAAAAGATATATAGTACCATGGAACGTGAGCTATGTATAAATATCCAGCGAGAAGTGTTTATAGTTCAATAAATAAATGATGTCATCACTTATAATATATGGAGGGTAAA
This sequence comes from Pinus albicaulis, assembly GCA_034641835.2. Classification (NCBI taxonomy): domain Eukaryota; kingdom Viridiplantae; phylum Streptophyta; class Pinopsida; order Pinales; family Pinaceae; genus Pinus; species Pinus albicaulis. The sequence goes on along the minus strand of JAXQQM020077322.1, from coordinate 35 downwards.
CGACAATGTGGAAATTTTTTTATGTAGCAAATTTT